>JAZGTI010014135.1:0-14330 GCA_036877585.1 Botia kubotai
GTGACTTGCTTTGGTTTGATTCCAACAATTATTCAGGTTGTTTCGCTTTGAAAGTAATAATTCATATCCGATTTATTTACCTGCAGTATGATCCCTTCAAGCTTAGCTCAGCCAGCGTACTTTCAGAAGGAGAGTAGGGTAAAGGGTAAAAGGTATTGTTATATATCTTGCACTACAGTAAATATGGTTTCACAATCAAACAGGTGCTTATGTTTTGCCATTATACAGTAACTGTGTTCTGTTTCAGCCTGATACATACCTGAAAACAGTATGTTAGCCATACATTATTCTTACCGTACCAATATTACCAGATTGTTGTGTACGTTCTAAAGCGTTCACGCATGATGATGATTTTAACTAAGGTGCTAAAACAGGAACAGAACACTTATCTGTATTCAGCAGTGGCTGTTTAGCAACTTCTTAACATACTGTAGATGCATATGGTGATAAGAACTTGAATTTGTGATGAGAAAAGGGATTTTTTTGAAACATGCTCGATAACACTGTTGTTGTAGCGAATATATCTGTTGATCAGTATCGTGTAGATCACAACCATTTCTCAGACTTTGGGGTAACGCTTTAGAGTGACTTTAGGGTACCTGGAAAGATCTTGGTGGCAGGTATAAATCTGATCTGTTTCGTATTGTATCGTTACCATAACTGATACGCACATGCGCATGCTAACACAGTTGCTTTTTGTCTGCATCAAAAGAACGGGTCCGATCCGCCCAACACCGTCCGCTTATTGTCTGTCACGGTTCGTGTGAATATTTCATCAGAGCTAAAGCTAGACGTGTCCTGGATGGACTGCATTGGCTTAAACATGCCTAGATATGAGCACCACTCAGATGCAGTACTGTACCAAGAAAAATGAATGTGAGAGCAAACCACGTGCTCGCCGAACGAAGTAGCACTTTTTCCTCACTGCCATACCTTCCGTTTTCATTATTTTCCTAATACAGTTACGGTCATTATTTTTTTGTTTTATATGTTGGTTTATTATGGTCCATAGTATGTTTATGATTGACTGCCTACACAGAAATGTAATAAATAGAGAGTGCAGGATTCTGGTGAAATGTGGAAAAAGACTAATAAATCACAGATGTTTTCTCACTGTATTATATTGTGTCTCTTAGTGCATAGCGTCATGTAGTATTTTTGTTGATTTTTCTTCTTCGTGGGTCGTGTTTTCTTGTTACGTGTGCATTGTTTATCTTTTTCCTTTTTCGCGGGTGTTTATATACCGTATATCGCTTTTGGATTACTTTTATCACTATATAACAACCGATGATTTTTTTTTTAATTGTCCCAATGTCGCAACCATATCAAATATGTGAAAATGAAATAAAATCATATTAATTTGTATTACATTTTGGTTTGTGCTTTTTCGCTCCACGTTCAAAGAACATAAATCAACGTGACGAGTTTTCCTGATGGTGCATGACGAATTTGTGTCGCGTTCAAGTTTGGTCTGGAGAACCTTTAAGATGAATTTTAGTAAGTTGTACAGCAGATGGCAGCGTAGAATGACTTTGCTGGGAGATAAAAAATTAAGTGGAAAATAAAATAATAGGCAATATTCCCACGGTTAAAATAATGTTAAATGCTGAACATGATTAAGGCAGATGGTTAACTGTGATGTGCCAGGAGAGGCTAACTGGAAGATCGGGTTTGGATTCAGGTTTAGTTCTAAACCAAACAACAGCCCACACCCATAACAGCCGAACGTGGAGGTCCCGTGCTAAATTTAAAACCAGAGGAACAAGATCGACCTTATCACATTGTTACCCATATCAGGCTAACCAGGTTGTGTCACCCACCGTCTCCGTTTCTACAGACCCATAAAGTGTTTGTGCGAGTTAAATATCACGGCAGGGTGTGGCGCCAAAAAACAAGGGCGCTATGTGTCGCTCTCGACCAATGAGATTCGCTCCAGCCCCGGTTTCCATGTCAGTGGGTGTGGTTGCCGTGACGACGCGGCGCTCCTGTAGACATTTTTCAGGAAATGAATTCAAAGAAATGAGAAATTCAGGAACCTGAACCGAGTCACAGCGGAGAGGATCGGCGGAGTAAAGTCAGCGTACATTTGTTTGAATGCTGGACGCCTGGAGTCGCAGGAGATAACATGTTAATAAAGGAGTTGTAAGTCATTTAGTGTGATTATGTGAACTTTGAATCTCAAATGAGGGAAATGGCCAACGGGTGAACTGGACTTTGGGGCGCGTTTGGTCACTTTCGCCGGCCTATGAAGTGGATTTGTGTTGATTTTCATTTATGGTTTTTGAATCCCTTATGGGTTTTCCTCATTGTTTTCAATCATCGTCAGCCGCGATTGTGTTTACTGTCACAAAACGGTCGTGCGCTAAAGTTTTACCTTGTTGTTTTTAGTCTAATCTAGGTACATGTAACTTTATACTTATTGGTAATGATGGTCGTTAGTTGCTTTGCAAAAATTAAACATGCTGCTTAACTTTATATTTATTGTTAAAGACATGGCAGGTAATATGAATGTGATTGTCACGTGCTGTCGTTCGCCTGTCACGCGTCATAACGCACCGGGTTACGTCATGGCACTTGGCTAAAATACCAATCTAGGTCTTTAAACCAATTTTACTGCCTGCATAGGGCATTGGACAGCCCTCTAACTATGTTTTGTCAAAGGTTAAATGATTTTTAACAAAGTTATACTTTGTTAAAAATGCCTCGGGTAATAACTGTCAGGATGACGTCATTGTGATGATACCGTGACGTTATGACACGGTCTGTAGAATGAATAAATTGTACAGACTTCTAATTCCAAATGATTAGTGTTCATACTGACAAAGAATGACTGTTTATGTGTGTGTTTTGGGTACAGCTTACACCCTGTGTTTATGTTTTTTACATATTGTACATGTATGGTACTGTCTACATACAGTATCAATGCTTGTTGTCGTTCACATGTTGCTGATGTTCAGAAAAGCATATTAAGGTGTAAGAGCAGTAAACAAAGTTGGCTGAGTGAATGAAAAGAGGTCAAAGGTCACTAATTCTGTTGGCTTTATCTTTCCTTCCAGCCGAATCGTCCTACCCATCTCTGTTGAAGAGGTATGTACTGTCTGTTCTGTTTCTGTCTTATATTTGCTACTCCCACAAGTACATTTTAAGAGTCTGTAACGCAATTAAAGATTTTGTCTGTTACTCCAGTTTTCCAGGCCCCGCCCATTTTTATTGTTTATGACGGGCAGGGCTAATTACCCATTTAAAATGTTGAACTGAAACAAAGACCTGAGGTTTGTGGAAAAGCATTAGCAGTCGCAGACATAACGAACTGCAACCCGAGTCTAAACCTATCAGACTTTATCAAGTCTACCCCGTCTGCTTTAGTTTACCTAGCAAAGGTTGAAATTGATTTAGCTTTGTCATCTCTGCCCCTCCCAGTTGTGGTATTTGTTGATGCAGGCGAGCATGTCCAGGATACCTCAATGCATGTCACCATCTTGTTGCATTTGTTAAAGCACAAGTGCATTAAATTCTTGTCTTGTTTAAGCAGCCGTGTGAGCATGCACGGGTTTAGCGTGTGTAGTTGCATTCCCATGCATTAATATATGCAAGATTGATGGTGTATTGATCTACAAGACCAGCTAAAACAGGAACTATGCAGTGGTTGTTGTATGGTGGAAGTGGGTTTTGTAGGCAAACCTTGTGTAGGTGCTGCCTGAGGCAGGGACTCTCTCACTAATTTCTGTCTACTAGTCTGTGGTTATTACGACTGTTACTGTTTAAATGAACAGAAGTGGTTAAAACAACCTACTTCCAAACTGAAATAAATACCACAGTCTTTTTTTAAGTGAATTAGTTCTCACTATTTTTTGGCTATGCTAATTGTACTGTAATTATATCTCTTGTACTTATCTATGTAAGTGAGGATAAACCAATGAAGCATCAATTGCATTATACATTTAGCTAAAAACTGTAGTTTAAGCTATTGGCTTAAAAACACCGTTTATTGTCTTTGCTAAAAGTAAATAGCTCTTTAAATTGAAAGGCAAGACGTTAATTTATCAGCTTCTATATAGAGTTTTCTTCAGTTGTCTTCTGCTTATATTGTCACTGTATATATCTTCCTCTCACAGAGTAACAGGCTCTGGGTCAGCCATTTAGTGGCTGGATATCTGACTTGTGTGTTTTATTTAACCTCTTGAGACTTGCCAAGTCATGGTAATCTTACAGTTAGAGGCTGAAACAGGAGTCCATCACGTGTATCTGCTGGAAACATCAGACACAAGCAGAGTTCTGTCACCTGATTATGGGGTTGAGAAGCATACAGAAATTACTCTGTAATTATGGCTGTTTCTTTATGGCACGACAGACTATATATGGCTGTTTACATATGTTGCGTTTTATCTTTAATCCAGTGATTTTTCTCAGAGGCACACCAAAGCAACGACAAAATACGTGCTTATTTTAATGCGATGTGCTGCAGATTTGCATGCAGCCAGGTTAAGTCAACATGGCTGTTTTTCTCCTGCAGTACCAGGTGGGCCAGCTGTACTCCGTGGCAGAGGCCAGCAAGAATGAAACAGGAGGTGGAGAAGGGGTGGAGGTCCTAAAAAACGAGCCCTATGAGAAGGATGGAGAGAAAGGACAATACACGCACAAGGTCTACCACTTGCAAAGGTTCGATGTAATAAAATCGCCTACCGTAGTATTTTTCCAGTACTTTGTTTTGTAAGGGTATTTTATGTAGTATTACCACAGTATATCTATCTGATACCACCCTTATGAAAATTAACCATACGTTAACTACAGTTTTAACCAGATAAACATGGTTACTATAGTTAAACCACGGCAGCCACAAATTAACAGCGGTTTTGCTTCAGCAACCACACACGGAATTTGTAGTTAATCTGTGGTTATGCAAATCATAATCCATGCGGCAAAAAACGGTTCCTACACTTTTACTATATTAAAACTATGGTGAATTTTCATAAGTTTTTATAAACATATATTTTATAAATGACATAGAAAGCTGGTCTTGATCAAGCTTGTTTCTCGAAGAATTGCTCATAATCCAGATTCTTGCTGGATTTTGGACTAATGTCACTATGTTTGTCTCGTGCAGTAAAGTGCCGTCTTTTGTACGGTTGCTGGCCCCATCTTCTGCCCTCAGCATCCACGAGAAGGCCTGGAATGCTTATCCTTACTGTCGCACAGGTACCACCCACAGTGTGAATGTACATCTTAACCTGAAGCCCAATCAATATATCAAACACCAAACTTATAGAAATGCTAAAAAATTCCAAACTGTTTCTCTGTTTTCCATGTTTTGCCCACATCCTCATTCCTCATTCAAGTTCTTACGGTAAGTCACCCGTGTTAAGTTACCACAGATTAAAGCTGCAGTTTGTAACTTTTTTTATGTTAAAAATAACCAAAAACCAGTTGTTGAGCAACAACGTAACAGATCAATGTTTAAAATGTATCTCCTTACCCTGATTTGCAGTGGTAAGATAATATTATTGGTTTAACAGAGATGGCGATAGAGATTCAAAAGTTACAGATTTCAGCTTTAACAAATATTAGCCAGTTGTTTTGACAAATGTTGTAAAAGAAAAATTAACATTTATTGTATATGGTTTATGGTTGTATATGGTTTATGGTTGTATATGGTTTATGGTTGTATATGGTTTATTGTTTATGGGCTTCTCTTTCGTCTTGTAGAACGAGTACATGAAGGACAATTTTCTAATCATGATTGAGACGTGGCACAAGCCTGACCTCGGCGAACAGGAAAATGTGAGTCGCTAGCGGGAATAACAAATGAATTCCTTAAATCACAATAATTACGATGTGCTGCACAGCACTACAATTCATTAAGACATCAATTATCAGTTTTGATGCACAAGAACCGGAAAGAAACGATGACCTTCGATGATTTGTTTTTCTGAAGGTTCATAAGCTTGATCCAGAACAGTGGAAGAAGGTGGAGGTGGTGCACATCGACATAGCCGACAGATCTCAGGTGGACACCAAAGTAAGTTGAGTTTTGACTCTAGATACATCATGAGGAGATGCTGCAGAAGAAGATCTTTGTTTTCATCAAATTTTGGGACCCACCAAACATCTCGTGAACTTCCCCAACAGGACTACAAACCAGAAGAGGATCCAGCCATTTTTAAATCCCAGAAGACTGGAAGAGGACCTTTAGGACCTGACTGGAAGGTGCGTCATGTTGAGTAGATTGACTTGAGCGTTTGCGTAGCATCTCCGAGTTAATTATTATTAAACGTTTGTTCCTGTGTATTGCAGAAAGAACTTCCTCGCAAGACAGACTGCCCTCATATGTGTGCATACAAACTTGTCACCGTCAAATTCAAATGGTTTGGCTTGCAGAATAAAGTGGAGGGTTTCATCCAGAAGGTATAAAACTATAAGAAAAACTTGTGCTGTGGTCAGACTGCCCATGATTATGGCACAGAGGTGCGGTGCACAAGATAAACTGTTAGTGTTTGTTAATGTATTAAAAGGGTGGGGCACTCGCTCTGCTTTTTCAGTGACTATTTGTAATGTAGATAAAAAATGTTCTGTGTGACTCATGAAATGTTTGTTTTGTTTTCATAGCAAGAGAAGCGTCTGTTCACCAGTTTCCACAGGCAGCTGTTCTGCTGGATAGACAAATGGATCAATCTGACGATGGAAGACATTCGGCGCATGGAGGAGGAAACGCAGAAAGAACTCGATAATGTGAGTTACGTTTCTAACAAATAATGTCTATGAAGTTACGTGCAGTGTCAACCAGCTGCAAGTTTACCGCAGTTGTTTGTAATACGCACAAGTTTCAAATGAAAATGCGGAGGCAAATTTAATTTGACTGGAATAACACGAGACAAAAATACAGTCTGTCATCTTATTCATGAAACATGAGCGAATCTGCTCATCTCCCAAAAATGAGGCCCCGATATGTTGTGCGTAGATTGTTCAGCCTGACAGTTTGTCTTTCCACAAATTTGCACCTGACAGGAAAATTTTCATTAGACATAATAATTAGCACAGCATAATTAATGGACTGTATGCACAAACACACCTTTCCCTGTAATTAAAGATGTCAGATTTTAAATGACATCAAAAACAATTCAGTCTATGAATTGTTTTTATTGTTTATGTAATTCTTAAAAATATTTGTAAAAAATCTAAATAAAATATTTTGTTTAAATGGCTGATAGATGCGAGAGAAGGATCCAGTAAAAGGGATGTCTGCTGCAGATGAGTGAGGCACTGCTGCTGGGACTGTGAGTACAGCTCTTCTGATGTGTTTTAGGATCACATCCTGTGTGTCCTGCCCAGTTAACATGAGTCAGTTTTCCAACAACATTATTCAGATGTCTTTGGAATTCATTAATATTCTGTTTATTGGGATGGAATTGGAATTTCCATGAAACGTAGTGAATTTTTCTCTTTTTTTTGTTTAGATGTTGTCCGAACGGCAGCAGTTTGGTCCTAGTATTGGAGGGAAACTCTGCAGTATGACTGACTGCTGTCTCTCCTTAAGCTCAAACTCTCCAGTATATTTCTCTTCTCTCCATACCTGCACTCATGTGGTCTGGCAACACAATACTAAACCTCATCAAGAGGTTGTTAAACTTCATCCAAAGATGTTTCTTACGCTAATCAATAATGACATATTCTGTTTTTTCCTCATGTCTGCTAGTTTCATTTTGTGTCTCGAAAACACCAGTTTACTGATTTTCTATGGTTTGCTATTTTCTGTTGTTTAACCAGCTGACCAATAGCACTTATGTTTTGGAACTATTTTCACTACCTGTATCGCCATCATGTTTACATGTTTTTCTAGCAGACGTTAATACAGTCGTACCTGATGAAGCTGCCTCTGTTAGGAGGCATGCAAGTAATCCAGCGTTTATCACAGTTACCGCTGACCTGACCTATTCCGAAATCTCAGGAATTTTGTACGTTTGCTATAAGAAGAGTTATCAAGTTTATGATAATGAAAATGACAACTGCAAATAAAGTTCATACACAAGGTCTAGGGGATGTTAATTTCGTGACAACGGAGATGATGTATTGTTCAAATGGTATTTTGCTGATCACCTTCCCTTTGGAATAAAATGTGTTTACTGGATTGGGATGAATGTAATAATTGTTTCTTAAACGTGGTCTGAAACCGATGATATTAAAAAGGATTTATGATTGTCAAGTTGTTTTACGTTTTGTGAGTGAAGATCTTTAGTGAATTTATGCATACTTGTTTGCCCGCTAAAATAACTTAAAATTTAGGCTGTAAATAATTACCATTGTTTTGGGTGTTCATTTCCTGAATACACCAAATACAGTTTGTTTATTTGATGCTATGTTCATTCTGTAAGTAAAGTTTAATGTGATGATAACATTGTCGTCTACAACGTTATCAGATGGTAAGTTGAGAATGTTGCTCTAGTCTATTTATGTAGCTCTATTATGACATCGGAAAACAGTGTAGTGTACTATAGTATAAAACTCTGAAATCACGAATCAAACACAAGCAGTTACACAAAAAACATTCAGAAACGTAGCTCCGCTGAACTGCCTCAAAACGTGTCTATGAATGCAGATGAGTGTTAGTAAAATATTTCCCAAGACAACGTAAACGCTGATCATTCTGTTTGTGTCCATTCTCAATAATGTTCTCCTGAGACCCAACGAATGAATGTTCACAGCTTTTCTAATAGCTGCGTCTGAGTCTTTTTTTTATTATCCTGTTAAATATGGAAACCAGGACCTCAACAACATGTTTCCATTGAACTCGAATGAGCAGATACTGCAAAACCAAAACAACATGCAGTACTTGTAATACCTGCACAACTGCTTATGAACAATAAGCTAAAATGACTAAAGTCATGGCTTCTTACAAATCATGGCTTCATGTGTTTATGTTTCACACTTAAAGGGGATAAAAACTTTTGAAAAGGATCATTTGTGCAAATTCAGTTTTCTTGTGAACTATTTGTAAATATCTGTTACATGAAACCACTTAATCAGGGCAACACTAAATAAAAACAAAGATCCCTCCAGTTTTTTTAAACAGCCATCTTGCAGATTCGGCAGCGTATGCAAACTTACGCTCTCAGCTGTGCATAACATCAACATGTACTTTACAATGCAAGTGTCAGTTTCCTGCGGTTTGGTTTAGATTGTTTAGATTGTTGCCATGTGTCAAAATCAACAACTAAACAACACTGGTTGGCAGTGGAACTAGAGAATGGTTGATGTTGACATTAGTCCAGTCATAATCCTCTGCAGTTGTTGTTAAATATTTGTCTGTTTGTCTCCCTCATTATTTGGTTGATGTTTTTGCTCAAAGGAAAACGCCTGTGAAATACAATCCATATCTGCTAGAGGTTACAGGCCACTAGCTAGATACACAAGGAACTCGCATGCTGATAAAATTGAACGATCACATCAAATTTGATAAAAGCACCTGACAAACACATTATATACAACTCAGAGACAGAAGACAATTAACTTTTTCATTGATTTATTACAAATTTACAGCTTATGAGTCTTTATTATGATTTAAATGGTTTGCTTAGTCTTTTATTTAATTTCTATCTTTTGTTTTATAAGTAGCCTCTGCTAAACAAATTTCTCCCATCATCTGGTTTCTCGTATAAGAGCTGTGTGATACAGAAACAGTCATTACAAGTATACAGTGCAACTAGTATGACTGAATTACAGAAGGGTGTTTGTGTGTGTAATATTAGTCTATTAAAATAAATTCGCCGTTTTGCATGAGAGCAATGTATCCGCAGCAGGATGGGTGGGGAGATGTCTAGAAGTTAACCTTTAACAACCCGATACAGAATTTGACAAACAGGCGCTGTGAGTCGATCGGCGAGTGACGTTAAAGTTACGCGAGAGCGACTCAAACGCACACCGTGGCGTCTGTTCTGGAATCGCTCTCGCGATACTTCAACGTCATACGCCGATCGATGCGCGAAGTCGTCTAGTGTGTGTTTGTGTGTAACGACCTTCCATCTCCCAGAAATGAATGAATTCTGAATATAGTGCTTATTTAAGAACGGTCTTTCTCCCAATTACAGGTCATAACGTAAACTATCATCTAGTTGCCAACCCGACATATTTAGTGATAAACAAAACAATTTGGAAAAATATATCAACACTTAATGCATTACAATATGCTTCTACTCACCATGTGCTTCTAGTGTGAAAGAGAGAGTCACATAATTACTGTTATGAAAGAATCAGCAGACAGTCTAGTCAGTCTAGCAGATGTGCAAAGGCAATGATCAGAGATTTGCAGACAATCGTTTTGACACATTTTTGGGGACAACAACATCCAATTCCCCATATAGAAAAACATTAAAGAAACCGAAAAGAATCAAAGGCAAAAACAAATAATGGCTTAAATAAAAAGGCTGGTGGTGGGGGGAGGGGCTGGGTGGTGGGGGAGGGGCTTAAGGCTCATAGCATGAAATCTAAAACGCAACGTAGCTGCTAAATACTTGTTTGGATGAGACTCGAACAAAGATGAGATCTCATCTCGCGTCTGTGGAGAAATGTTTATCTACGTGTGCGTATGTTCGGGAAGCTCCAGTTCAGCTCCTTTTTCATAAACATCAAAAGGAGTTTGACAGTGGGCTCGTTACCCACAATTCCCCTCACTGATGCCCATTATGTCAATGGTCCTGGTGCAGCAGTTGGACATCTTTACTACCACGAGTGTCGCTTTGTCTGAAATGTTAGTGTGGAGAACGCTGACGGTGGTCATCTTCAACCATCAACATTCACATGCTTGTAGCTTATAGAACATAATGAGGGTCTTCTTACAATATACACGAATTACCACATGCTTTCCGATTAAAATCACAAACGAGAAATATTATAAAGAATGAGGCGAGATTAGGAATCAAAAATCAAAATCGAATATTACTCGAAAATAGAAAACAAACAGACTAAAACAAATCTGGTCCTGAAGGGAAGAGCCCAAATGAAGAACTCATTACTCTGCTAAGCCGATGAAGAAGGCCGTTAGATTAACAGTCAATGAAGTAAATGTGCAGAAAATGAAGACTTTGATAAATCAGCTTTGTTTCCCAAACTAATAAGCCGGAGAGGGAAAGAATGTGGGATTGTGCAAACACACAGGCATTGTACTGATAACAAACCCACTAATGTAATGGATTGAGATGAGATGAGGAGCCGGGGCTGCTGTCTCTCCGCCAGAGCGAGATTCCATCTCGCCCGCTGACCCGCCGAGCGTTTCCAGTACATCAACCCCAAGCGTTGTCTTTGTGCTCGGAAAAAATAGAGGGATCTGTAGTGTTAATCACTCCCCTCTGCTCCTTTGGCTAGTATTTAACACGCCTCGACAAACAAAATTAGTGTACTTCGCCAAACACCGAGTGACCCAGCGCTTCTCCACTGGAGGACCGGAGCGCTGCGAGTCGTTTTCACCGGCTGTTATTCACCCGTTCATGTCTTCAATGCGCCGCATGACTTGCGCTTGACAAACAGAATAAAATACAGAACGAACTAAACGAAAATCGAACGAAAACATCAATGACATCGATAACTGTAACAATAACACAAAACAATCGTTAAAATAACTCCAGTGTTGTTTGTTTTGTTTTTGTCAGTACATTTGTCCCAAGAGAAACGGGCCAATGGAGCACTTAAAATAAAGGTTCTAAAGAACAACAAAAACAAAATAAAACAAAACAGAAGGAACGTGTCTGGTTCTCTGGATGAGGTTGCGAGTGAATGTGTGTTGACAAAAAGACCAGACGCTAACTGTCTGTGTGCTCCATCAACACCCCATCAGCATTGAATTATGGGACTGTGTGTCGAGTCAATATGGTGATATTTAGATGTGTAGTAGACAAAAAAAATTCTCCTGAAATACAGAACAAAAATAAACAGGAGTGTAAAGAAAAGTAGATCGCTCCATTTGGCTTCTCCCAAACATCAACATCTCTGCATCCTGGTGGCCACAGCTGCATGGACTTCTTTCGCTGTCTGTTCATTACCCATAATTCCATCTGTTCAATAATTAAACCAACCGTCTTTTAAATTCTCCCAACATTCAACAGACTACTTCATCCCACCTTCCGTGTTCCATCTTTGTTACATCACATCCTTTCCCCAACGTTCCATTGTCGTGACCACCAATCACAGCTGTCGGTTTCTCCCTATAGTGTGTTCCTCTGCTCTCTTTCTCATTTAGTCTATCCCCTGCCCGGTGGACCCCGATGCGCGGGGCGGGTCACTGTTTCTTCTCGCGGGTGGTGATGGTCACCAGCTGCTTAGCAGCTTTGGCAATGTCATAAGCGCACTGGATGACCTGCTGGGTGAGGAGCTGGTAGTCCACTGTGCTGGCAGAATCAGAGGGTGCTGCTTTACGACACTCAACCTGCAGACGGGAGGCGCTGGCTGCCAGTAACTTCAGAGAGGAGCGAACGGCGTCCAATGCCGGCCTCTGAGGGACACAAACACAGCGCGAGAGATTTAGTGATTCTGGCTGGGGACTGTTTTAAACAGCAAAAGTCATTTACATTGATTTACCTTTGGAAAGAGAGAGGCCATTTCTGTCACAGCTAAGTGGATCTTCTCCGAGCACGGCACAAAACTGTAAACAAAGACCGATAATTAACTTTCTCAACCTTCATTACAACTTTGTTGTTCTTAGTGTCAGATGACACGCCACAGGTGCCGTGCCATCTGATTGGCTAGAATAAGCGTCAAACCGGACCTGATTTTACGGTAACAGTATGTTTCGTCTAACTGCAGTTAGCAGCATTAAAATCAGCTCGTCGTCGTGTTGTACCTGTCATGTTTAAACTCCTGGGCAGCCCTGAGGAGCTCCTGAATGTTCTTGGTGACCTGCTCTGTTTTTAGGATGACGTCCTCCGTGCAGGGCAGCGTGGGGTCAGGATCCCCATCCGCCTCTTCTACATCCGCCCTGCTGTCCTCCTCACTGCTGCGGCCCACACTACCACAAACGCATAGAAACACTCACAGCTTCAATCAAAACTCACTGATCAGAGATCAGTGCTGCGGGACACTCACCCGAGAGACACGTCATACGTTTGGGAGTTGTCATAGTCGCTGTCAGTGCCGCTCCCGTACTTCTCTATCGCTTTGGGTGGCTGGACAAGCAGAGTGTGCTGTTAGACATCACGCAGACTCACATACAAATGATTGCAGATATAGATGGAAATCAGACTCACATTGTATCGTCCCTCTGTGGAGGCTGACAGGTGGGGTCCTCCGTAGGGGGTGGGACCCTTTCTCACCTGAACACGAGCAGAATTAGGATGAAAACAAATCAGACAGACAGCCGGTAGAGGCAGAGAATGAAAAGAGAAAGAAAAGCCTTTGTAGATATTTCAGCAGAGAACCGTTAGATGAAAGGAAACGGACGGTTTTCCAAGCAAAAGCGAGTTGTTTTTTTACCGTTATTGCGGGGAAAAGTAACTTGGCGTAAAAGCTTTAGATATTGTAGGGGCTAAACAGGAAGCTTCTATGTTAGGCTATGAAGTTAAACTCATCATGAGAGCTTCTCTCTGAAGTAATCAAGATGCTAAAAATAGACACACGCTGAATAAATTAAAGAGTGCGGTTAATAAAACAGGCACGGCTACAGCCCACATACATTACCCAAGACTAATAAAATAAAGATTACACCACACTGTCAGCAATGGCCCGAAATTGGGACATTGCATAACCAAAACATTGGATATTTGCATAATTGCAAAAGCAATTTAAGCAAATATAAACGAGGCATTCAAAGATACTAGATTTCTACATCCCATAGATGTACGAGTATCCACACACGAAACAATTTCCTGTTTCGCCGCAGCATCAAGACTGTATCCACAGTGGCGACAGATTCGCTATGAGAAACCGATTCCATGCAAGTCCACTCACTGAAGTTCCATGAATCAAATAATCAGTCAGTCAGTCCAATCACATTTCTACACATTCCAGACATGTCAATGAGCACAAGACAAGCGTATTTCCCAAAGACAGCCTCTCTTGGCATGTTAACCATTTCCAGAAAGATACAATGAAATTCATGCTACTTCCACCACCCTATTTTATTGTGTTAGAATACCAAGAATGTTTGGCCATCACAGACAAAGATCTGATGCATAGCCCTGTTTGCACCTGGCAGTAACACCCATTTTGGGTGATCTGATACCGAGAGGTCAGATGAGACAGACTGCTGTTTACACCTGCGTCTCAAAAGTGTCTGCAGATTATTGAATCGCTAAACTTTTTAGACCCTGTTTACATCAGAATTTAATGTATGCCATGTAATCAGGTTATTA
>JAZGTI010014136.1:0-14329 GCA_036877585.1 Botia kubotai
TTTATTACTCAAATCCCCTAAGGGATTATTAGGCTGCATTAATTAGGTAAACCGGAACCGGGAACATTCCCACAAGAACAGATGTACTGGCTCCATACTAAATCTATCTAGTCTTTTATTCCCCAAGGTCCTGTAGTCGACTGGATCCACACTCTAAAACCAGATGTTGGGGGACTGGATGAAATGACCCTGAGACAGATCATCAGGATTTGATAGATGTCTTTAGTAATCCTACCATGATATACATGATAACTTTTAGCTTTATTTTCTTCCCTGCTTAGGCACAGCAGTGTGATGTTATGGCTGCAATTAGTAACATTATGCCTCACCACTTTTTGTTGGCACAATTTCTCAGTGTCCGACATATTATCAAATATAATTGGAACCATCAGTTTTCCATCAATAATTAACTATAAATCATCACAATAAACTCTGTTCATATCCAAAACAGTTACAAATTGCAGCTTAATGTGCCAGAGGAGAACTGGCCCTCCTGGTCGAGCCTGGCTTCTCCCAAGGTTTTTTTCTCCATCTATGTATCATTGGAGTTTTGGTTCCTTGCCACTGTCGCCCTGTTGGCTTGCTTGCTGGGAGACTGCTGACGTTTAACTTAGCCTAGGGTTTTGTAAATTGTAAACGTCCAATATTTTACTGTATATATTTTATGTATGCTGCTTTTGCATGTTGTGTAGTTCAGGGTACTATTGCAAATCCCTTATAGCCCTGTCCCATAAGATGTTGTCTATTACATGCCATCCTTATGTAAGCTGGAATGCATATATTTTGCTCAACAATTTTGGGCTTTATAGGTTCAGTCAGCTCTTTGTTCATAAACATACTACAGGCCTAGTATATGTAATTAATCTTATCCCACACATATTATTTGCAATAATACCATTAACATGTCTGACGTTTGTTCTGTGTTGTATTATTGTTATTAGTTTTTTTATGTAAAGCTGCTTTGAAGCAATGTAATATTGTAAAAAGCACTATATCAATAAAATTGAATTTAATTAATTTTCAGTAGTGTTTAAACTGAGAAATTCATGCTGTTCTATTTTTTCTCTACTTAGGATTCAGATGTTGATGTAGACTTCAGTCGAATGGATGTTGGCCTGCTTACAGTTGTACCTGAAGATATGCCAGCCAGAACTCCACATTCCTCCAATGTCCACTCATCAAGGACAATCATTCTGGAAGGAAGAATTGTTGTGAATGATGTCCCGAACTTGTCACAGGCTGTATGTCTCCTCTTTGCTTTGATCTATGCTCTAACTTTTGACTACCCAAGGACAACAACACATTTGATTTTATTCAGAATGTATTTCTGTCTTTAGGAGGTAAGAATCTCAAACCAAAACTCCAAACCCTTTAAAATCAGCTGTTAAACTAAACTGTTGTCTTAGTATTCTGCCTTTTTGAAAATGCTGTATTTTTTAGTCAAGAGATCATACTGTTCAGACAGAAGCATTGTGTCCGTGCATTCACAGCATTGTTATTAAGCTGTCTAGCTGCTGTTTAGTTGTCTAGCTGTTTATTACCAAATAAACAGTAGAAACTTGTGTTGAGTGCCTTCTTTCTGTTGTAATGATGGGTCAGAAGAGTTAGGATCAATTTGCAGTATTTAATAGAGTAAATGAACAGGCAGGGTCAAACACAGCAAACAGATATGGTGGAGGCAAAACAGAGAGAGTATTTGTTAAACAGGCACAGGTCAGGGGAGGTGACAAACAATCAAATCGGTAAGAAAAATCCAAGGTCAAGACAGGCAACAAACAATCAAAGGCAAGTAAGCAATCCAATAAACAAGGCAGGCAGCAAACAATCAAGAAACAAGAACAGTCCAGAATCATACACAGAAACACAATTCAATGTAACAGGGGAAAAACACTCAGAAATAATGCACAAGGCAAATCAAGACTTCGCAATAATGAAGTCTTTATAATAGTGAGAGTAATAATGAAGTAATAAAATTTATTCATTTAGGAGACGCTTTTATCCAAAGCTACTTACAAGCGCTTATATTCAGGAGACGGTTCCCTCTGGCGGCGCTACTGAACAGCGCCTCCACCTGGGGCTCTCCGTAACAGAGAGCCAACCCCCCCCCCACCCACGTGCCTGCGGCTTCTGACTTCTACCACGAGGACGAGGGGCCGGCCTCTCCGGAATTCTTCAGTTAACGCGGGATCTAGGATATCACCTGCGTTTACCCATTAACATTTCTCTGGGCTGTACCCCTTCCACTCGATAGAAGGCAATTGAAGACGGAATGAAACTGGAGTAATCTGTCTGAGAATTTTGAATGGACTACATACTTGGGGCTGAGTTTTCTGCAGGGAAGCCTGAGTCCAAGATCCTGGGTAGACAGCCACACCCACTGACCAGGAGAATAAGCAGGATCCTGTCGACAATGTGCATTGGTCTGACGTATTTGGCATCTTATGGTATGGAGAAGGTGCATATGGGCTCTGTTCCAGACCTCCTCACTCCACTGTAACCAGTCCATTATTGAGGGGAGATCGGTGGGTTTCACCCACATGAGGAACCTACTCCAGTCCGTCTGATGTTGCTGGCAATAAGCTCTTAGAAAACAAATGATCTCCTGGTTGAGACGCTCTGTTTGACCATTAGATTGGGAAAGATAACCAGATGTTAAGTTAATGTTTACCCCAAGATGTTTGAAGAAGGCTGACGATACTCCGGACGTAACCTGTGGACCTCGATCAGAGACTATGTCTTCAGGAAGGACGTAAAATCTAAAACAATGATTGCAGAGGATCTCTGCAGTTTCTAGGGAGGTGGGAAGTTTAGGTAATGGTACGAGATGACAGAATTTAGAAAACCGGTCAATAATTGTCAAAATGATGGTGTTCCCCTGTGAACTGGGTAAATCAGTAATAAAATCAAAGGCTATATGGGACAAGGGGCATTGGGGTGTGGGTAATGGCTGTAATAACCCAGCGAGAAGTTGTCTGGGGGTTTTTGATGTCTGACAGATGGAAAATGATGGCCACCAGAAACAATCCTTTAGTAGTTGAATGTTGGCCGTTATGCCAGGGTTACCAGAGCTAGGGTTTTCATGGACCAGAGAGATTAATCTGTTACGGAGAGGTTCAGGAACGAAGGTAAGATTGGGAGGGCATGTGGAAGGTGGTGGGGTCTGGTTATTGGCGAGATTGATTTCAGTGATAATATTCCACTGAACTGGAGCTGGTAGTAATCTGTCTGGAATGATGTTTTCTTGCTGACGGGAATGGGTATCTCCTCAGTTTGCCAGGACAGAGAATCAGCTTTAGCGTTCTTGGAACCAGGTCTGTATTTAGCTGTAAATTGGAAGCGAGTAAAAAAAACAAAGCCCATCTAGCCCACCTGGGGTTGAGCCTCTTGGTTTTTGTGATCAGTTAGAACTGTAAAAGGAAAGGAAACCCACTCAAGCCAATGGCGCCACTCCTCCAGAGCTAATTTAATGGCCAACAATTCACGATTTCCAACGTCTTAATTTCGTTCAGCTGGGGAGAATTTGTGTGAAAAGAATGCACAGGGGAAGATCTTATGGGGTGTGCCATGTCATCAGGGTCAGGACGTTTCAGAATGAGCGCTGAAGTGGAATACCTAATACCAGTTGCTCTTGAACAACTCCACCAGGCCAAAATTTATACCAATTCTATAGGCAGGATTATGATAGATGAATGTAATTCTGATGTGTTAGTGACACTCACCATGAGTTGTTCAGAGGAAAGACGAATAGGGCAGTAAATCTTGATATGACCTGGTTTACCGCAGTTCTGGATTTGACGAGCTCTCTCCTCCTGAATAAGGTGAGTGTATCCACGCTGCATGGGTTCAGTTAGATGAATTAGCTTGGTTCTGGCGAAGAAACAACCCTGTAGGATGACAGGAACGGATTAAATTATCTACTTGGATGGCTAGTTCAATGAATTCTCCCAGGTTTTTCCCCTCGTCTCTACAGGCCAGCTTAGACTGGAGGTCAGGATTCAGAACAGCAACCTGAGTGTGTCCTCAACCCAGTCTGTTTGTGCTGCCAGGATGCGAAAAGTTAAGGCAAACTCAGAAGCAGATAGATTTCCCTGGGTGATAGCCAGTAGTTGTTCATTCGGGCTCCTTACTCCTGCCGGGTGTTCAAATACCTCCCTGAAGTGTTAGAGGAAGATATCGAAGGTAGGGAAAATAGACCTATCTGACCTCCACACAGCTGTGGCCCAATCCAGAGCTCGTCAGTAGAAAGCACACAAATGCTATTCGACTTGAATCGTTGGGTACAAGGAGGGTTGTTGAAGCAGAAAACCTTTACATTTAGAGGGTGAACCATCAAATTTTTCAGGGAAGGCAAGACGTGGGCTTACCAGTGCAGATGCAGCGGGTGGTGGAGTAAAAGGCATGGTTGGATTGGGGGTAGATGTTTCTTGGGCCATGTGTCCATTTCCTGAAGTGCCTTTACCAGTTCTTCGGTTAGTGTGGATAGTCGGCTTGGTCAGCTGGTGCTGGTGCATAGCAATCTGTAAGGCCTAGACCAATAGCTCAGACGACAGTTACATGAGTGTTGCGGGATCGCTTTGTGACGAATTCTTCTGTAATGATGGGTCCGAAGAGATAGGATCCATTTGCAGTATTTAATAGAGTAAATGTACAGGCAGGGTCAAACACAGCAAACAGATATGGTGGAGGCAAAACAGATTATCAGAGTAATTACAAACAGAGTAATCGTTGAACAGGCACGGGTCAGGGCAGGCAGCAAACAATCAAATCAGTAAGAACAATCCAAGGTCAAGACAGGCAGCAAACAATCAAAGGCGTGTAAGCTATCCAATATACAAGGCAGGCAGCAAACAATCCAGAAACGAGAACAGTCCAGAATCATACACAGAAACACAATTAAATATAACAGGGGAAAAACAGAGAAATGATGCACAAGGCAAATCAAGACTTCGCAATTATGAAGTGTTCGAGTCCAGTTTATATGGGGTGTGGTTGATGAGGACCAGGTGGCAAACAGGAAATGATCAGATCCAGGTATGCGGTGTTGTGGGTAATGTAGTTCGGTGGAGTCCAATATTCAGGAGACGGTTCCCTTTGGTGGCGCGGTGAAGGCGGTACTGAAGCCTCCTCCGTAACATCTGTACCGGTTATACTTTAAAAAAAACATGTTCACTTTACATAAACAAATAGTGAAAACCAAATGCACATCTTTATTAAGTTGTCATAACTTAAAATGAAAGATTAAATCCATGTCAAGAGTACTGGTCTGCAGTAAAAAAAAAAGTTAATTAAATTGAATTAATCTTGTAGTCTTACTATAATTGTTTTGCCGATCTATGCCCATTGTTCATGGTGCTGAACCAGTAAGCGCTCCATATAATGTTAGGCCGTATAAAGCACCCACATCAGTACAGTACTGCAACCTGAGGAAAGGCTCCTAATTAGAAAGATTTCTGAACGGCCACCCCTCTACCCCAATTAATGTCCCAGTAATGTGTACTATCTCTAACTAACCTCTTCTCACCCTGATCCATGTTTTGTTGATTATCTTATCTAATATCTATTGTATAGTTTCTTGTTTCAGGTCAATGTTCTTTTTTATCTACTTCTTATGTAGCTAAAAACCTGCAGTCAGCTCTAACCCAATGTGGTTTCTGTTGTATTACACAAATGTTATTTAAGGTTATGTCATTGGCCCTTTTAACTTTCCTCCTTTTTCTTCTCTTCTCTTTAATTCCCTTGGCATAGCCACACACAAATATTCAGGAAAAAAGTGGTTAATTTTTGACATGTCCTCTCCCATTTTAACATCATAGTGAGCATCAATGAATGCTATCAAGTTAACAAAGCTGGCAAGCCCAGGTGCTTGGCTAGCAAATGTTGATATCACCAATGCTTTTAAATGTCCCTTTTCACCCCTCAGTCTGGGCACTTTTGGGAGTTAAATGAAAATCAGACTTTTTACTTCGCAGTGAGACACATTTGTTTGTTAGAGTAGTCTGCACATCTTTGTTAATCTGAAGCTCTGTGTTGGATCCTGTTGAATGTCTGTAAGTTTCCTTTTGTTTTGCATTTGCTCTACGACTTTATGCTCATTGACTTGTGTCCTCTCAAACCTCAATTCTTGACATGCATAAACAGTTCTTTCATGACCTGAAACAGTTTTTTCTGAGGTGAATCTGTGCTGTCTACAAATTCTGAAAAAAGCAATAAATAACTGAACTTCCTGCCTATTCATTATTGCTTATAATTTACATATTTAGAATAAGTATTTTTCTAATTCGTTTACATTGTATGTATTTGTTATATAAACAGCAGTGCATGTGACTTACTGTGGTGTACTTGCCCAGCTGACAGAGTGAAGGAAACGTCTCCTGATGAGCTTTTCTTATCCTCTCAATGATGGTCTCTAGCTCTGCAGTTAGTTCATAACTCTCAGTTCTCAGCTCCTGCTTTGGACTCTCCTTTTTCTTATTTCTGTCATTACGTACAGCTAAGAGAGCAAAACACAAAACAAGAGAGGTTAACCTTTCAAATCTGTTAAAGTTAGCATGTCACCCTCTATTAACAAATGTATGCGTCATATCTACTATATATAACGCATTTTTGGTCGCTGCAGTGGAATAATAATAATAAAAATCTTAACAATTACAATAGAGCTTCAGCCCTTCACGCTTGAAGCCCTAAATATAGATGCAATCAGCGATTAGCAGGGTTCAAGTTCGTTTAGGAAATGTAGACCTAATAATACATCAATATTTATATATCAAATATTTTGTCTAATTGTCAACCATCATGATATACAATTACAGCAAAAAAACAAAATATCATGACCTGGTGGCCAATTTCTTTCTAAATTAATTTGGGTCATGAGTCAAACATGCCCACCAGTTTCTTTCCTATCAGCCTTTATTAACCTTGTCTAATAGGTGCTCAAAACTTCACTGGCTAATGGTGGCCATGTTTTTTAAGGTGATTGTATGTCCTCATATACAGTCATGACACCTTAGACAAAAGAGACTCTTTTGACTCCAGAGAATCTTTCAGCACCGATCAGTCAAAAAGCCTAGGACTAGTTCGAAAAAAGAAGTTTTGTGAAAAATTCAAAATGGCGTTTTTAAAATTCTCTCATCTCACTATGATGTTCTGGTGCTGAGATATAGCTATTCCATGTTGGTTGCTAAGGTGCTCTAAATGGCTGGACAGTTTCCATGGTAAAAAAAAAGATTACTTGCCAGTCTAAGTCAAAAGAGGTCACCCACTTGTCTCTACAACAATCTGATGTCTCTCACCTTTCTCAATGGAAGTCAAGGGGTGGTTGCTAGGGTACTGTAACTGGTTGCTAGGGAATGGCTGTTAAGTTGAAATGTCACCACTTGTTGTTGTTTGCTAAGCCGAGTGATATGAGCCCACCTCCAAGTCTCTATGACATGCTGATGCAGAGTTATGATGTCACAAACATCTGCCCAATGTTAAGTCTATGGGATTTTTTTCAGTAAGTCTATAAGGTGGTTGCTAGGGCATAGCTAAGAAGTTGTAATGTCACCATTTGTTGCTGCTTGCTAAGCTGAGTGATATAAGCCCAGAATGTCTCTACTACATTCTGATGTGGAGCTATGATGTCACAAACCTTAGCCCTGTGTTAAGTTAATTTTTTTGTACGCCCAAAAAAAATTGTGCACCTGATCGCTTAGTTACAGCACACCCCTCCACACATAAGCCAATCAATTTAACCCCTCATTCATGGTTCTACGACAAACAATGCAGGATGTGTTACGTTTAACCAAAATTAACATGAAAACGACACATACAGTCATGACCAAAAATATCGGCAGCCTTGCAATTCTGTCAGAAAATGCAACCCTTTTCTCAAAAAATTGTTGCAGTTGCAACAACAATTTTGCAATACAATTTGCAAAGTATTTTTTTGTTTTCATTGGAACAACACAAAAAAACAGAAAAGTCAAATCTGATACAACTCCACACAGAACCCCAAAAATGCACTGGACAAAATTATTGGCACTCTTAACTTAATATTTAGTAGCACCCCCTTTGGAAAAAATAACTGAAATCAATCGCTTCCTGTAACCATGAATAAGTTTCTTACAACTCTCTACTGGAATTTTGGACCACTCTTCTTTTGCAAACTGCTTCAGGTCATTTAGATTTGAAGGATGCCTTCTCCCAACTGCTGTTTTAATATCTCTCCACAGGTGTTCTATGGGATTCAGATCTGGACTCATTGCTGGCCATTTCAGAACTCTCCAGCGCTTTGTTTGTAACCATTGCTGAGTGCTTTTTGAAGTGTGTTTCGGGTCATTGTCCTGCTGTAAGACCCATGACCTCTGGTGGAGACGCAAATTTCTGACACTGGCCACTATGTTGCAGCCTAAAATTCTTTGGTAATCATCAGATTTCAAGATACCGTTCACACAGTCAAGGCATTCAGTGCCAGAAGCAGCAAAGCCACCCCAAAACATATTTAAACCTCCACCATGTTTGACTGTAGGGACTGTGTTCTTTTCTTTAAAGGCTTCATTTCTTTTTCTGTAAACAGTGCCATGATGTCCTTTATCAAAAAGCTCTACTTTTGTCTCATCCATCTACACAGTACGTTCTGAGATCAGCTTGAATTTGTTTGGAAGTTAATCTGGGTTCTTTATCCACCATTCGAACAATACTTCATTGGAATTTTGCTCTTACGTCCAGGGAGGCTAGCTATAGTGCCATGGGCTGTAAACCTCTTGATGATATTGGGCACAGTGGACACAGGAACATTAAGATCCTTGGAGATAGACTTTGTTTTTTTGGAGATTGTCCATGTTTTCCCCACAATTTTTTCTCAAATCCACAGACAACTCTTTGGCCATGACTGTATAAAAACTCATTCAAAATATTAATAAAACTACAATAAAAGTAAAAATAAAACTATAATACTTAATACCAGCTAAATTTTGGAAAAATAAAATGTACACTACAAAGCAGTATATATAACAAAGCTTTTATTGTTCGAAAATGCAGTGGTGGTTCTACATTGAATTGCGCCCGGGCGAGACTCCCTCCCGGCGCCCTCTGACAACTAACTCCTTCCAGGCGCCCCCCGACCACCTCGCACCTCATAGTAATTCATAGTGCAGTGTCTTGAATGTCTTAGAATTCTTGTTAAGCAGTTCAGTAAACCTTCCTTAATATCGCAGGGTTGTTGTCCTTGGACCTTCAGTGAGTGAACCAAAATTAGCTGTAGCAAGGAATAAACTTGGGAGAAACCAGGCTCAACCTGGTAGGGCATGACCATAGCATCACTTACTTACATTACTTAGTTGTATTGGGTGAATTAGTCTTAGTTGCATTAATGAAGTAAAATTAGTAGATTACTTGCAACAATTTTAAATGAATAAAAATTTATTCATATAAAAAACAAAGTAATGATCCGTGTTTAAAGTTCAATGTGGATTGAAACTGCTGTGGACACATTGATGAATTTGGCCAGATCTGGAGTCCTCAGGCTAGATATTCTGAGATATTCTATTCTAAAGATTTATAGAGTTAATTTTGTTCAGTGTGTTACTTTTACAACAGCTGTTTTAAGTTTAATGGATAATAATTTTGTAAGATCCCTAAAGCTTTAGACATCAAGTTTTTCTTTTTTAACAAAAGACACGTATCATGCCCCAAAATATAGGCAAGATAAAAATAATGTGACTTCTATGGGCATGATATCACTCTCAAGAAACAATATCTGTAGCCATGTGTCAAGGTTGATGAAGCACACTGCTATATTATTCAACCGCATTCTGGAGCCCAGCCATCATCCGGCATTTTAAATACCAGAGAGGCCGATGAAGTTTCCAGTGCTGTACGAGATTAAGGGGAGACCACCTGGTGTTGTGGATGAATGTCTGGGACCATCCCGTTTCATCAAGCCTAGGATGGGCTCATCTTTGAAGTGGCTCTCTGCAGGAGGTTAGTCTTAGACAATAGATGCAAATAAGACCAAGATATTATATTCAACAACATCAATCCTGAAACAGATCTCTGCAAACAATCCTGATCTAATTTAAAGCAAGCTCAGCCCTGCCCTATTTAACTGTGCATTCTTTTCATATTACCATTGCAAAGCCAGAATTCAGCTTTGACAGAGATTCTATGTATAAGACATTCATTTATAAAGGTTCTAAAAACACTGACCTAAGATAAAGAATATGTTATTGTAAAAAAAGAAAGGCCAGTTGTGTAGGTCACAGTTTAGGCTAACCAAATGTCCCCTCATACTCTACACATACAATCTTGAAGTTTAATTAAAGTTTCAGTTGCCAGCCAAGCAGACACAGCTTTGGAGTAATATTATTAGTGCAAGCATCAGCTTTACTTTATTTTTATATATTATATTTGAACCTACCCATAACCCTTTATTCAATTTTAGTGGGTTAAAATATTTAACAGTTTAGCAAACCTCCCGGAACAAGTAAAAACACAGTGCCATGTCAATACCACTCAGAACACCTTAGCAACACCCTGGCAACACTCCAGCATTGTGCCGTGGTTTTACACAGCTAGCATGCTTTTATTTTAAGAAACAAAAAAAAATCTTTACAGACCAGGTCATCCAAACTACTTTGATTTAAAGTGTTTGCACTTGCAATTGTGTAACGGTTTCTAAAACATTGATTACATTGTAATTACTTTTTTAGTTGGTGAAAATGTTTTTAAATTAATAATTTTAATATTTGGCAAGCGCTTTAGACTGTAATGTTACCTTAGGTCCATGAGGGCTGTGCGGTTAATTGTTGTTTTCCTGCAGGATGGTCTGATAAAACACCAGTGTAATGATAAGAGATTGTGGGACAGAGCAGGTCTGATCTTCTTGTAGATCTGAACACAGGGATCTTCAGAGTCCTGCATTTTAAGTGCTCTGTGTTTCTGTGACTCCTTTCCCTGCTATAAGACCATAAGGTACGGTCATTATGGACTCCTGAAGGCTGCTAATAGTAACTGTGAAATTCTGCAGCCTATGTCAGGGACATCTAGAGTGGTTCACTTGGTTATTTTATCTCCCACTTGGGAGGGAGATTGAGCTAATAAACTGACTATCATTCACATTTAAGAGTGTCTCCCCACTTGGCAATGGCATCATCTTCAAAGGTGTATCACCAAGAGCAGTGTAGCAAAACAATGTTAATCTGTGACAAACATTTTAGAGACATCACAGCAAAATACAGCCATCTGACATTACAGATCTAACATATTTAACTGCAAATTATTACCATTTATATTTGAGATTCTTAATTTCTGCAGCCAAATATTTTTCAGTTCACATTTTAAAGCAACCTTAGAGAAAATGCCTGTTTCTATTACATTTCTTTTATGAGAGAGTAATGTATCCAAACAGCCTACTAAAAGAGTATGTACTTTTTTTGAGACTATTCAACATTTAGTCAATTAGTCAATGATAGATGACATATCATATATAAGCAAGATATGGCATTCCAGTTTACATGGAGATGGCCCTGGGAAAAAAGTGTAATAGAACAGTGACTGTCAAATTAATGTGCATATTGCAGAGATGTACAGTTCTAAGATTTATAGAACTGTACATAAAATGCTGCCTTGTCGCAAATACTCCCATGTCCAATAGGAAACGGTGTATGAAAGGTCTATACAGATTTTGAAAGTGCCATTTCTTCCTCTGTGTAAATAAGCCTTAAAACAGCAAAAGACTTCAAACTTTGGGTTTTTTTTTTTACATTGTGTTTCTGTAGTAAATCTCCTCCTAAAACATTCTGTATAAATAAGAAAATTCAGGATTCACGGATTCAAAACGTTTAGTGTCATATGCACAGTGAGGAAACAGGTTTCCCTGTGCAATTAAATTGTTACTTTGCTGTCCACAGTGAATACCAGGACAGTTATATAAACTAAAGTAGAGAACACAAACACACTGTCTAATAAACAAACAATTATTTTCTTGTGTTGCTCACAGCCATGGGACTAGTTATTAGTGTGTGACATCTGGTTCTCCAAATCTATAAACAATGTACATATTATCATCACCATTAAACATATTGCTGTACATTAGGCAAACATGTATTCATGTTAATCCAGGGCAGCTACATCTAACTGTATTTGTTGAGACAATTTGTCAATTGTCTCAGAAGAATTAAAATATCGACTTGACAGAGTAAAAGTACAGTATAGAGCTATAATTACGGAAAATAAGTAAAACTGAGTTCATTAGTCTATATTCGTTTCAAAATCTCATTTGATTGTAGTATTTTAGTGAATATGAGCAAAGTTACTGAGGCACACATGATTACTTTTGGACTTTTGTTTTAGGATAAAAATATAAAGTCTTCATTTGTTTCCCATTTAATCTCATTACTGTCTGAGCTCAGCGTTGGGCTGGTTTGTTTTGGCATTTAGCCCCTGCTGGTTGCTGTGGCTATAATATTTTGGAATGGAGAAACATCTTTTTCTATTGACAGCCATGCCAAAGTATATGTATATTCAAACAAAATATTTTTTTTGTGACACTGCCAGTTATGACTAATGTCCACTAACTTCAGGTTGTTTGTGGACATTTACTGTTTTGTGTGACCTGTGTGTAAATACATCTGACAAACTTGAGGTTTTGTGAGAGTTTAAGATTTCCACATTGTTTCGGTTTCCCTTTTCATGCAGTGTAGGTTTCATTAGTGAATTGTAGAAGAACAGGGGAGCAAACAACAAAAGGCATTCAATATGGATATACAGAAAATAAAATGAACAAAATTATGGCAAGTTTAAACGTTTGAAAGTTGAGGGAAGCGGATGAATTTGTTATGTGGATAAGCACCTGGCCTGCTGTGTGTGTGGCAAAGTATTAATGGTAGTGAAGCACTCACACTCTTTGGACATTCCAACAGCAAAGCACTTCTGTAGGCGGCAGTACTGGCAACGGTTTCGTGTCACCTTGTTGATAATGCAGTTTTTCTCCCTGTGGCATGTGTACATCATGTTCTTCTGGATGCTTCTGCGAAAAAAACCCTGAGGAGAAAGAGAGAATGAGAGTGAATAAAATCTCAAGCTGGAGTCTTAAGTCTTGTGATTTTGGTTTTGAGATGCCTCTGGATACCATTTTATTAAAGGACAGATTCTTTGAAAAAACATAATACTACAATAATTAACTGGAAAAGATGAGTTTAAACATCAAAAGCATTGTCTGTCTAGGAATTAGCAGAAAGTAGTGTCCAGCATTGCTGCTCACAAACAGCAAGTGCTGTGAATGCTTTTATGCTGGTGTTACAAGACTCTTACCCAACTAGACTTCTTTTTTAAGCATCACTAGAAAAATCATAGCTACAGTAAAAATGTGTTAGTTGATAAATAACCTTAACATGTATGGGAAAGAAACATTTAATGGATTTAACATCACATTTATTTTAGCTGTAAAATAATGTAAAATACTGGCAGCAGTGTTTTTTTTTTAAATGTAATGTAATACTTCAAAATAATTAAAAAATGTAATACTTTAAACTTTGTGTTCTTTGCTTGTTTATGTAACGGTACGGGGAACAGTTGTGTTTGTGCAAAACCAAGACAAGGACACGGAACTAAATGAGAAGTTATATTTTATGATAAACACAAAAGAAACACAAACACCGTACCGTAAACCGTAACCGTAACCGTAAAAATGATAAAGTGCGACAACATGTGCTACAGGAGTGAATCTACAAAAACAAACCATGGTGAATAAACATAGAATCCAGGCAACGGTATCCAAAGGGCAATCCAAAAGAGTAATCCAATACACGAGCATAAAGCCAAACCAGGCAAGACACGGAACTTAAAAAGACACAGGTGATGACGATTAGACTAAAACAGGAAGTGACATAAAACACAAGGGACACAAACCAAACTCAGAATAAAAGTCTATGCTTCTCGCTGACGCGGGAGCCCGGCTTCGTAACAGTTTACATGTTTACATGTAACACAGTTGAAAGTTTTTTTTTAAAGTAATAATAGGCTCTAGTTTATTTATTTACCTTTTATGCATTCTGGCAAACAGATCTGCCAGTTCTCTTTCAGTCAGTCACGTTCGACGTTACGTCAAGTGACTGACGTATGGGGTCTTGCTTGAGAGCCCAATCATCTTTGCGTAGTAAAAAATCGCGCCAATGGGCATCGGCCCGAGAGGAGAGAGCCAATGAGCATTTGGGCAAAGCGCAGTGCGTCGGCTCACACCGGAAGCGGGGTGTATAAAGCCGGCCGGCACTCGCTTTCATTCAGCTTCTTGCTTCGGAGCCGAGTGTGTCTTTCTACTCGCTCTTTCTTCGCGGTGTTCGCCAGCATTTTC
>JAZGTI010014137.1:0-14329 GCA_036877585.1 Botia kubotai
GCCTTGATCCGGGGCTCATGGCCAGCAATCTCTGCCTGAAGGGCCTGGTGCTTCTTCAGAAGGTTCTGCACTCCAATAAGATCTTTTCCTGAGAGGGTTTGAGAAGATCAATGTTCTGAATATCAATCAACGTGATATTATTGTCAAGTTTATTGTCATTTCAAACAGTCCGTTAGAACGGCAACGCCTAACTATGACCTAAGAACGAAGACCTTCTCTCATGTAAGTCAATCTGAAGACTGACCCCTGTTGGTGGAGGACGCGATGGGCTCCTTCTCTCGGATCCAGGTCTCCTCATCCTCCACATCTCTGAACAGCTGCTGCAGACGTAGAGAGTCTGACAGCTTCTGCTTGCGGGCAGCCATGGGCTCCTTCAGGGCCTCATAGCGCGCCACCAGGGCCTCCTGTTTCTTACGGATGTTATCGGCATCGAAATGACCGGCCTCCTGGAACTGCCTGGCCTGAATGGTGATGCCATCGATACGGTCCTGTCGGGAGAAGATCAAGTTAAGAAAGCCCTCAGTTAATATAAAGACAGTTCAGATGTTTTAAACAAGTCAATTATGCAAATCAAGCACAAGAACGACTGTATCACATTGCTTCGCATTTTCTTCTTCATCTACTTTGTGACTTTGTTACCTGGTGCGCAGCCACATCCGCCTCCAGCAGAGCGTGTTTCTTCTGAAGGTTCTGGACGCTGGTCAGGTCTTTGCCAAAGTCGTCAGAAGCCAGGTGTCCCTCCACCTCGTACAGCCACAGCTCGATGTCCTCTACGTTACGATTGAACTGCTGCTGCTGATTGGCTTCCCGCAACTTAATCCCTGAGAAGGAAAAGGAAGTGACGTCATTGGAAAATCTACTTGTATCTTGTATCTACTGTTTGCCATTTGGGAATCAGATACAGGAAGTTATAAATCCACAGTACAGTCATAAACATTCAGGTTTCATCACATACTTAGCATCATTCATTAACTTGTATCTAGTACTTACAAGTGCTATATACTTACAAAGTGCTATATACTAACGTTAACTGTCCTGTAAATCAAAGTTTACAGCCAGCAATACAATACAGCTTAGTCATCATCACACCCAAAGCAGATTCTCACCTTTGAGCTCAGTGGCTTCCAGGAGTTTCTTCCACTGAGAGCTGACCTCATCCATGCGAGTGGACACCTCGCTGGAGGCGTAGTGTTTCCCATCAACCAGCTCCTGACCGGACTTCTGCAGCGCGTCAATGCGGCTCTGATTGGCAGAGAGCTCGGCCTCGAAGGCCTGGTGCTTCTGCACCTTCCCCTGCAGGTTGGATGGGTCCTAAAAGGAGATTCATTTGAGGATAGTAAGCATAAATCTAAACGCGTAACAGCTCATATGCTTCTGCCTAACGTTCTTGCAAGTTCTTGGACAACATACCTTGTAGGCCTCATCAGTGGCGGTCTTCATCTTCTCGTTGATCCAGCTCTTCAGCTCATCGGAGTCTCTGAAGAATTGCTGCAGATGGAAGGAGTCCTCCAGGGCGGCACGGCGGAACTGGGCGCGCTCGTGAAGGGCGTTGCGTCTGTTGAGCAGCTGAAGCACAAAAACAGGGTGTTTTTAAAGCACAGCGCTAGCTGTGATTCAGCACTCCTGTCAGCAATAAACGAGGGGAAGAAAGTGCTTGCTGGGTATCATTGAAGGACGTTTAAGGGCGCTAATCTCCACTTACAGCATCTCTGCGGGTGGCCACATCCTCCTTGGCGTAGTGGTTGTTTTGGATCAGTTTGGTGGCAAATTCATCCAGGGCCTGTATATTTCAGTAGAACACAAAGAGGAATATACTAAATATAAGTTGATGGAAAACAGATTCGAAGGATTTAAATTGTGTGCAAAACACGTTTCCTACAGTGATCTTCTCCTCCTGGGCACTGAGGGATTTCTCGAAGTCTTCGTGCTTCTTCAGCAGAGCTTCGACACTGTCCAGAGAGTCTCCGAGATCTTCGTTTAGTAGGAAAGCCTTTGAGGGAGACAGATTGAGACCCATTAAGACCCGTGAGACCCATGTTTGAAGGAAAGTCTGTTATGATCCAAACACACTGCACTAGGTGATCGTCATAACAGTTGGACAATGTGAATTTGTACCTCTTGCTTGCTCATCCAGTTGTCGACCTGCTCAGTGTCTCTGTAGAAGAGCTGCAGGTCCATGCACTGCTCATACTGCTGTCTGCGCAGCTCCCACAGCTCCAGAAGAGACACCCTCTCCTCAGACAGGATGCCCAGCTGCGCACGCCAACACAAAGCCAAAAGAAGTCCATGTGCATGTCAGTTTGCCATTAAAACATACACAATAATAGATCAAAAGATTAGCCATACCTTTTCCTTGACCTCCTCCGAGGCGTAGTGGCCCGTGTTGAGCAGTGCTTGGCCCGCCTCATCGGTAGATTTAAAACTGTCCTCATGCGCGTCAATCTCACCCTGAGGAATCCAAATTGACGTGTCAATGCTCAGCGTTCCATTGTGTAGCTTTTCTGGTAGATGTAGAAGCTCACGCTGGTTTAAAATACCTTGTGCTCCTGGTGGCGGTCGAGCAGCGCTTCAGCTCCCGCCACGTCATTGGCCAGTTCATCGGCATTGATCAGAGCCTTCATCTCCGTCACCCAGCTGGTCAAGTCCCGGAAATCCGCAGTGAATCGCTGCAGCCTAGAAACAAGATGACAACCATATGATCACGAGCCAGCATTGAGGAACTGGTTTAATGGTAGATTGGAACTAAAGAAGACCGTCCCACCTGTAGGAGTCGTTGAGGTGAGCGTGGCGCTCGGCGGCCAGTGTGCGAATTTGCTCCCAGTTGGTAATGAGTTCGTCTCTTTTCAGGTGGATCTGAGAGGCGTTCTGAGGGTGTGTTTGCTGCAGACGGTCCGCCTCACCTCCAAGAGTATTGACCTGAGGACAGAAGACATTTGCCATTTAACACTGATGGGGTTTAAAGTCAGATTGTATTGTATTAAGTTTGTGGACGTGCCGAGACTGACCTTGTCCTCCAAGGCCGCCAGGTCTCTCTCCAGCCCCTCGTGTTTACGCAGCAGAGCTTGAACACTGGCTAGGTCACGACCAAAATCATCAGATGCCATCAGCTGCTCCTTCTCCTTAATCCAACTGATCGTCTCATCCACGTCCCTGTAAACCACAGCATTATATAGTAACCGCTAGCATTAAAGTCCATTCCTGATTTAAAATCACAATGACATCACTTCCTGTGCTGAATAACGCACCGGTTGAAACGCTGCACCTCAGCTGCTCCGAACAGCTTTCCCTGCCTCTGCTGAGCCAATCCCTTCAGCCTCTGCCAGGCCGCGTTCACCTCCTCCTGCTTCTTTAGGATCAGCTCGGCCTCCGGGTGGTTCTCCTGGGTTAGTTTGGCGGCTGCCTGGTTCACCTCATTCACACGCTCCTCGTGAGCCGCCAAGTCTGTTTGGAACTCCTCAAACTTCTTCTGCAGAACCTCCACATGTTCCAGGTCCTGCCCAAGTTCCTCTGAGGTGACAATGGCTTCCTGTAAAGTGTGACCAAGGCTTAGATCATCCGATACACGTTTGCCAGATTTGGACCCCAGTGTGACATCCACTGCGGTTCTTTACCTTGTCGCCGATCCAGTCGAGGGCATCTTCACACTCGCGCAGGTACTGCACCAGCTTTTGGGCCTGCAGGAGACGCACTCCCTTCTCTTTAGTCTTCTGCAGGAGAAGATCCCACAGACGATGAAGCTCCTCTAGACGCGTCTGAGTTGAGATGGGAATAAAGACAGAAGGTGATTCAGAAACCTCCGGAAGCCAACAGGACAAGTTCTGGTCAGTTCTAGTCTAGAGATAATTTCTGGAAAAGGTGATTTAAAGAACATGCATAGCTTCACCAAGAGAAACAGAACAAATTCACCCGAAAGCGTTTCACAGCACTCAAGTACCTACTGAAATAAAACGTCCATAATTGACACTTTTAACTACTGGTCGTTGAGTTGTCCGGTAAGGCGTGAAAGACTAGTCCACATAAGCAGATATTAGACAGGAACAACATTAAAAATACTTTATAAACGTCAGTATTATGAGAACATACCAACATTCAAATGTGCACTACGTTGCAATATCAGTTTGTGAACACTAGCATGTGGTTTAAAAAAAGTCTCTTACTCGGATGGTTTCGGATGCGAAGTGGCTCTCCGATATCATGAGGTTTCCGGTCTCATCCAGTTTAACGATGGCTCCAGAGTTAGCCTGCACCTCTGCCTCAAACGCTTGATGTTTCTGGAGCTTTCCCTGAGTGATGAACCACACACAAACATTAGACTTTATATTTTAGAATGTTTAAATATTCCAGAATCTTTGCATGTTTATGTGGCCTCTACTGTATCTCCATTAACATTCCGCGACTTTAAAATCAACTGATATAGTGCATTCAAACCGTTATATAATCCGATTACTTAAGTAAAGCTTCACTGCTGATTCCTGCTGTCCGATCCAGAAAGTAGATTTTACAGCCTAAGGGAGCAATTCATTCTAGAATTGACACCACACTTTAGTACACTGTATTATTTAAGTCCTGATTCAAACACACCTGCTATGGTCACATGACCCATGTTCAGCTGTTCCTATGTCCCTATTGGGTCACAACGCTTTTAATGAATCTTACAGTCTGCTTATTATACCGTCTGACCTGTAGGTTACTGGGGTCCTTGTAGTTCTCATCAGAGGCAATCTGTAGCTTCTCCTGGATCCACTTCTCCAGCTCATCTGCATCACGGCGAAAGAACTGGAACCGGTAGGAGTCTTCAAGTTTCTGTCTGCGCACAGTAGACAGCTCCTTGAAGCGCCGGTACCGGTCCAGGACCTGCTGTCGGCGTTCCTGGATGTCATCGGCCGACTCCAGAACTTTTACTCCACTGATATCCATTTTCTAGAATAAGAGTATAGAGGAACCAGTTAATGAATCTATCAATCGCAATTTGGGCTTAGCAAGCATCTAACAGAAGAGCTAGTATGGACTTATGAAGAATTTCTATGTGGCTTTTTAAGTGGGGAAAAAATGAGTGGAAAGGAAAACGAGTTTTGGAAATGATGGAATAAATTCCAGGAAAACAAACAAACAAACTAACAAACAAACAAAAAGCATTTACTTTCATTTCATTCTTGACATCATAAAACGAATGCCTTAAAAAAGTAGACCACACCTTTAAAGACGGTTCTGTCACCTAAAACCAGGCAGCCATTTTATGAGTTAAGACAACGAGTAACGACCAACAGCTGAGCGCATGTGGGGGCTCGGGGGAAATTCAGAGCTAACAAACACAAAAAAAAGAGTATTGCCATCAGCCCCCTGCTGACTCTGAACACAACCCCCACCCTCCCAAGGCCACATCCATCCCAACCCAACGGCATCTGTCCCGGGTTTTCAGCAAGGAGGGGTCAGTGTGATTTCAGCTGCATTTAGACGGTGGACATATACATTCCACACATTACATAGGTGGCACATCTAGGCCAGACAATTTGGCTGCACAGTGGCCAGGTCAAACCAACATGCTGGTCAGCTGAGGCAGTGCGCCCATTGCTGTGGTTGTTCATGGTCTTACTACTCTATATGCGTGTGTACTAACTGTGTGATTATAAAAAAAGATTATAAACGATTTTGTGAAAACAATACACTAAAATACTGCTAAAAACAGCACATCATCTCAGCAGAGGATTCCTGACTAATGTAGTCAACTCTGTTTGCTAATCAAAATGATGTTCACAGCGGTGCTAAAAAGCTTTCGGAGGGAACAGAGTGGCATGGATTCATTTCACACACGGGTGTGAAGATCTGGACTCATTCCACATTAGTGTGTGAACAGATTGGTGTGAGATTCGAAATCTCTCTCTATTTCAGTGCAATACATTAAGGGTAAAATAGAGTAATATATTAACTCTTTCTGTCAAGAAAAGAGTTGATTCAGTAACAGCACTGTCATGTGGTTGTGTGTAGATGTTTACCGAGTCACCTGACAATCATTTCACAGCACTGCTTATGGGAATGCATTTATTGCGAGATCATCTGAGAGACATGCGCTCCATCTGGTGAAGCAAACCCGTTAAGAATATGGGAAGAAACAAAACAGCCTTTATAACGAGTGTATAAAGAGTGTCCGGTCTATGAAGTCAAACACAGAGTCAATGTCACACACTGTCAGCCCGGATCAATACAGTCTTTTGTTATGCCGAGCGTAGCTGCCAAAATCTCTCCACGAACCCCCATGCGGCCACTCGCCGTGCTAAATATTAAAAAGACAAAAACAAAACTGGCTTATTAAGGCAAACAAAGAACTTGGAGAATGAAGCGCAGACCAGCAGATGAGCTCAGTTAGAGATTTTCAACTACAAAACCTCCAGTGGAGAGCGACGGTGGGTGGGAATCAAACAGAAGGCCGGCATTACCACAGAAAGAAATCGGCTGATCCGAGGTCCTATCAATCATACCATTTCTGAAAAGCTTCACACCCACTTTGGGTCAATCACTAATAAGGGTCAACAAACCAGATAAAGCACTAAATATACCCAGATTTGAAAAACGAAGAACGACTGAGGATCTAATGTCACAGTAGGACTAGCTCTCTCTGCTCTCTCCCATCCAGCCTCTCCCCAAACGATTTACGAGTCATTGTCCACTCAGATAAGTTGTGGAATTAAACCCAGCTTAGCCTGGATATAGTCTTATAACTCTTGGACAGATGGACAGATGTTTGGCAACTTTGTTCCAAAAAAACATAACAGACCACACCCACGTGAACGGCAAACGTTAGCAGATTTGTTTCCTAAACCGCTAACGTGTCTTTAAAAACCACTTGTTATCAGTTTTGCCCTCATGACATAACCATTTTCAAAACCCAGAAAACTGTCTGCAAATGATCAAAAATCATAATTAAAACTTACCAGAATACAGAGTTACGGGTTCACCAGACCGTCACCGCAGTGTAGCTGAAGCAACAGATAGTAATTCTAAACGCGACTGCGTAAAACTGATAACACAAACTCACACGTTTCTATCCCTCTCTGTTCCACTTTATCGTTCTTTTATCTTACTCAGTTATTGCTAATTCCAATTAAACAATACCACCAGCACTCTGTAACATTTCTCTCTCTGTCTCTCTCTTTCTCTCTCTCATACACACAGTCCTCCTCACATACTCATTCATTGACAGAGAGAGAGAGAGAGAGAGAGAGCTTCAACAACTGCCTTTCACATTCCAACCATGTGATGACACAGGCAAAGTCCAACAGCTCACCCTCCTAAGGTACAGCAGCCATGTATGATTTAAGAACCATTATGTAAGCTTTATGCTTTAACAAATTTTGAAAACCTTGTTGGCTCCCTAAGTCTGTGTCAATTTCTAGAATCAACCATCTGTGTTGTCATCAGACCACAACCACTAGCATTAGAACCGCAAACCCCACAGCCAACCACAGATAAACAAAAAACCCACATCAAATCACACGGAAATAAAACAGGCGAGATCAGCAAAGATAGTCAAGACTCCAGGAGAAAGATCTTTCTTTTCCCAGTTTGTAGGAATTGAAGTCTGCAATTCCCACTTTGTCCTGATAATGAGGTTGTGTCCTCTTACGAACATTCTTTAGATTCTCTCCGAGAAGCTCTAGGATATTAATAACATCAAAACCCCGAAGCTGCCTCAAAATGGCACAGATTCTCAAAGTCATTTGTGATATATAGTGACAGTGGTGAGAGACAGAACCACTAACCCGGGGCCAGATGCATAAACATAATCGCTAGCAATTGGTTACGGCTAATCAGTGATACGTTCTGATTCAAATTATGCAAATCTACCTTTTCACGTAACGACCTTGAAAAAGTAATGACCGGACTTGAGGAAAAATATGGATAACTAAATTGTAAGACTAGTCATGCCAGTTTATGTAACTGGCCACTGGTCTATTCAGATAACCGGGTAAGGGAGATATAAAACTCCAAACTAAGCAAACATTATACTGTTAAGAAGACCAGATGTGATGACAAGGAGTCATATAAAGCAAAAACTTAGACATAGACAACAGTCACTGTTAATTATGCAGTGACTAATGCAGTAATAAGACGACGTTATCCATAATGCATTTATTTTTCATAAACTTCATTTTCTCACCACCCAAAATACAGCGTTGAGCTGGAGTAGAGCACTCATCATTAAATGTTTTCCCACCATCAAGCTGGGAATACTGAGAACAGAGTTAGGTCACATTTAAAGCCTGGAAGTTTCCATGGTAACCCATCTTGTATCCGAGAGCGCTGATGACACAATGGGTGGAAGCAAGCCTGAGGAATTTTGAGGCAACAGGCGAACTTTCCACAAGGATCCAAAGAAGAAACCAAAAACAGAAGTCTTGTAGGGAGACGCATCATTTGTATGATTTAAAGCGCGTCCTGTTAACTCAAATGGCTAATTTATAACGATTTCAAAACGAAAGAAGCCCTGCGGAATGTAAATGTGCTGCAATTGAGCCTCTCATTCTTCAACATGCAATATTTACTGCAGTGAGCTGCAGATAGAAAAGGTTTGTCGCAACCTTTCGTAGGTCAGTTTAATCAGTTTTAGGATCAAGTCAAACAGATAGATGCAAGGCATCAAAACATCACACACAGTCGGAATTAATGCGACTTAATCCACAGCAGCACGTCACACGCTGCAACTACATCATGCAGAAAAACCCACACAAACCATGCAATAAACACGCACTCCTAAGGAAAAAAAGGCATTTCCACGCATTGCACACGATTACGTAAACATTACCCACAAGCCTCACAAACAACATCTTCAATACAATTAAATAATATAAAATCAATCACCTGCCTCTCCCTAGACACGAAGCGTGACTGTCGCTTGCGCTCAGCACGGGTGAACGCAACAATGTTTCTTTTGACGATAGTGGGCGTAAATTTGTGCAAATTTAGAGTAAGCAAAAAGCATTAAAAGGGCAAAACGGTATCTCTCTCTCACTGCAGTGCAGAGAAACACCACAGCCTTGCAGTGGTGGGGCCCGCGTGGGGAGACAGCCAAAGCAGAGCCCTGCCCATGCGCTTCTCTCTCGACAGAATAAGAAATCGTTTCGCTTACAGGTGTCCATCCCTTCTGCATTTTACAAAGCGAACACTTTCAATTGCTACGTTGCTAATCCACAGCAAATCAGATGCAGAACACACAAAAACAAACACAAACCCAGTTACACAATTTACCTTCAGTTTGGGTTTAATAAACTTGGACATGGTAACGGGTGTCTTTGGGGTGGCTACAAGGTGTAATGCAAAAACAACATTTTTTGTTAAGACGTTAGGATTTTCGAAAGAAACGTACAAGTTAAAATAAAAATGGGACAAACACAATAAAACCCTGATTTGGTTAAGTGTGCGACAGTGCGTGCTAGAAAATAACAAATTCACGCAAGACAGACCGCAGGAAAGACAACTTTTCATAAATATCAGAGTGACAGCAGAGACATGCATACGTCAAAGTGTGTCCAACGGAGCCTGGTGCAAAAAGCAGACCAGTTCAGGCTTACGTTACATTGGGATGCAACATGAAACCAGAACAGACAATGGCACACTGCCTATGGCCTGTTTTCTCACGAACAACTCTACAAGGCCTCGGGAGCAGGGTGTACATCCTAAGACGGTGATGACTTGACGGTTCACAAAATTGTGTCATTATGGACGCAGCACAGTTATAAATTAACTAATCAAGTATTATTATATTATTATATATATGTTATAACAGTGCCACTCCATCTCTGCAGGCCGTAACCAAATCAGAATGTTTTGGTTCAACATTTTGAGCCAATAAGATCTTTAGAGTCCTACTGGGCCCGAACTTTTGGGCTTCACTTTATACCCAATAACTGACAACCTTAAGCACCATACATACAAAGAATAGGGGCCCTGATATTTAGACACTTGGGAGTGGTCAACTAAAATAACTCTGCATGCACAGCTGCACTCGTAACAGACATGTCCCACAGGACCTCCACCCCTACAGAGACCCCATGTTTTAATGTTCTAGTACAGCAGACCACACCCTTTGAAAGATTCTCAAGATTCTCAACAATTTCTGCATGTCGTCATCGTCTGAGGAAACAGGACAAGTTGAACAATGAATGTTTTGAGTGCATTCATTTCTGCAACACACTACACATACTGAAATCAACGCGACTGAAAAACGCGTTATATTCCAAACATTGAGATGACACGAAAGTTCAAGGTTATTTTATAACGCATCATAGCACTGAAGCACCAGGTCTGAAAATAGGCCAGAAATTTGATTAGCGAGTGTGCTGAATGTGAATACGTGCCAGGAGTGACTACTGTACATTGCATACTAATGTCTGAACACAAAACATTCATCTTTTGGGGGTTTTGTTTATGCTATGCAGGGCTATAAGTCACCACTTCACCATAATAGAGAGAAATCTATGGGCCCAAAAGACAAGGTTGGCTAAACCAGCACAAACCAAAATAAACTGCAATACAGAGTTTAACATATTAGGGTAAAAATATAACAAAAATACTCTTGCATTGCTGTTTACTGCTCATACACATTCAAACCGTTTAGCCAGATCAGTTCAGGTTTAAAAATAGTCATTTATGCTCCGTCTTTAAGGAGTTCACATAATTTACAAGAAACGCAGTTGTTTTCAACTAACGCAGTTGTTTTTAATAACAAATAGTACATATCTTGGTCAAAGCCTAGAGCTAGCCAAAATTCCACTATTGTTAGATATGCATATAAGTCATCATATGTTGTGTTTTATAGAGAGTGAATGTACGAAAAGCATTAGAAAACAATAAAAGCAAGCGAAAACCTAGGTCTTATATCAGTGCATTAAATCAATGACAGAGAAAAAGTGAATAGGGCGGTGGGCGTATCCTCTGTCGCTCGAATGTAGATCTGTCTACAAATTCACATTATCCCAATGATAATAAATAAATCGCGGCTTTTGTATCACTAAAACAACATAAAATTGGTGCCTTTGTTTGCAATAGCTTTAAAAACTGGTGGAGAACAGTGACTCGTATGCAAGTACAAATAATTAATGACACTGCTTACAATGACACTGCATTTAGATCAAAATGTTTGAAAATCCCTCTGTTATCCATACAGTCGCATATATTTGCATTTATCATGTTGCACACCGACCTGTATCATAATGTTTAATTCATAATCTAACCGTGAAACCGTTAGCTCGGTAGCTAACGACGTTATTGAGCAGCGTTATAAATGCTCCGTTGAGAAAATGTATACAAAAACGAAAAACGTGTTTAAATTGTATGTAATGTATGTAGAAACGTGTATAAAATCGAGCATGCCGTTTTATGTCAACATGCAGCTGAAAACGGCTGTTGAAACGCCCTGCACGACCCTCGTCATAGCAAGCGCCACCTAAACCGAACCGGTCCAGCAGTTTTGCAATGAATGAACGAATATATGCGTGTTGTTGATTAAAATGCATAATTAAGCAGTTGTAATGTTGTATAAATCCTTACCTTGTTAAAGGTTTTGCTCTGTTTTTCAGGGGCTGGATGGAATGGACGGGTTCCGACCTCAACGACTGGATTTACAGCATAAGCGCGAGCGATATAATGCAACCAGCTGCGCGAGACAGTGACATCATGCACTGCAGCAACGAGACGAATACTGTCGGAAAATACCGAATGGCTATATTTTCACTGTAGATTTAATAGTCTCTAGGCACATTTAAGATAATTTCCATTATCTTTTTTCTATGTAACAAATTTGGTCAAAATAATTTTCTAAATGCAATGAATTTAATTGATTCTGCAACCCATTAAACTTTTGGCAGTACTCCTGGTCTGCAAAATACTGCCATAATAAATCTGCCTGCCAGTTCTAAGTTCTGCTGTCTTAAGTTTATAAGGATGTTTTTAATAAGGTTGCACTTATAATTATAAAATAAAACAAAAAACACACACATAACATAACCCACGTCTTTTCTACAGAATAACCATATAAACACAAGTAATTTGCAATATAAAAATGCTAAGTATAGACAAAAAAAATGTTAGCTTATTCCAAATTCTTTACTCCAATTCTTCTCATTCAAAAATGCAGTAACGTAGAATGATACTTTTAAAGTTATTGTAAGAGAATACGATGCAAATAGCAGTTTTCAAAAGACTTTAATACCCTTTTGGTACATATTACACACATAATACGTTTACAAAATATTCTAACCAATAAGAAAAGTTACATTTAATATAAACACAAACAACAGTGAAACATGGCTGTTTACTTCACATGACAGGTCATCGGATAAATAATACAACAGACAACAAAAGTGCAAATCCGACTTCAAACAGAAAATCTTTTATAATGAATGGACGACTAATTACAGTAATGTAACACATTGATAGCACCCATCAAACATGTATTTAGACTGAAATGTTCTCTTAGTCACACTAAGAAAATTGTAACATCGCATTGTCAAACTGATGATCAAAGCCATTCTGTATTGTTTAAAACTATGATATTTGCTGGTTTTCAAGTATTCACATTTTGACTCTGCCTGCCTAAAAAACACTTACAAAAAAGCCTGAGTCTGAAGTTATTTTCTCAAACTATCCAAATCCAAACTTGCGCAGGTCAAGATTTACATTTTTGTGAAGATGACAGAATACTTTACTGTGCTACTTTTAAATCACACAGCCATAATATAGCGTATAATACCGATATAGTTGTCACATACTGACCGCGACTAAAATTCAAAGTTTGCGGGGGTTTTAAATCTGACTCAAGACACTTTAAAACAACTTATATAACCAGATAGCGGCGCTATAAAAATGGCTAACTGTCATAATAACCATATTACTATTTGCGCAGATAACAATGATTTCATTGTTATGTGGTAACAAAAGCTTTGGGATTAAAATGATACTATCTTAAAATCAGTTTATTGCATAACAACCACCTTAAGACAGGGCCAAACTAAATTTATCAGTATGAAACGACATTGCTAATCCTAGCATGGACTCATGAGCTATAACTCACCATTCGGTCTTATTTACCTGTAACGAGCAAAACGACCATCTGTAATAACTGACAGATAAAGAATAAAATACGAAGGATTGCAAGAGGTCAAAAGGTCATCAGTTCTGAAACGCAGGCTGATGTATATCAGCCCACCGAAAGGATGTCATGGGAACCTGAAGGAGCTCTCAGATGGGTGAAGGCGTGTGGAAGGAGGACCCAGTGAGAGCAGACTCTCCAAACACATTGGCGTAGGAAGATTTGAGAAACTGGACGTAGTTCTGTAGGCTACGGTTTGTGCTGTCAGACTGCTCCAGTCGGTCTTTGACATCTTGTAAACGGCTTTGGTACCTCCGTTCCGCCTGTGAGATTTTAAAATGCAAGGTATCCGTTAAAATACCACAGAAGTCATCTTGCGGTATGTGTATACAAATCAACAGTTAAAAACGTAGACTGAATGCAAGAGCATACCCTAAGCCAACTGACAGACATTCAACAAAAAAACCTACAATATTTTATTGCACAAAATTAGGACTGACGGGTTATGCACATTGTAAAAATACACATTTGGATTTACAAAATAAACCAAACATTCCAATTAGTCAACCAGCTTCCTAACTCACTGACCTCCTCTTTGGCCCGTCGTAATTGGTTCAGCTCGGTTGTGGTTCGGCTCACTTGTGTTTCTAGGTCAACAATTTTGGACTGAGTGACTCGTTCTTTAGAGGCTGCACGCTCCCTGGTTTGGGTAACCTGCCAATAAACAGCGAACCGTCAATAGAAACGCGCATCTGTCACAATTCTGCTACGCTTTAACTTAGACTTTTCAATGTGTGGGTGTCAATCTAAATCACTGAGGGCAGAGCCGGACCTGTCGACGGGCGTCACCGAGCGCCTCCTCCAGCTGCCGCGTCAGAATACTGCACTCCCGAGACTTGTCCTCCAGACGCACTTGGTTGCTGTGAATCGTCTCTTCACGTTTGGCGATCACCTGTATGAGATCTCCGTTTTGGGAGGTGACTTCTTCCAACTTCCTGTTAGCAACAGCAAGAATCATATTAAGGGATGAAATGACAAGCTAATGAAAACAGAATGACTGATGATTCCTGAGGGACAGAAGGATGGACTGACAGACCGTTCGAGGGCCTCTGCTTTGTGCTGAAGCTGTTTGCTTTCCTCCAGCAGCACCATGTTCTTGTGTCTCATTATCTCTGTCTGACTGCCCTGCTGATCCACCTACATCAGTCAACAAAAGCACAAAGATCTATTACCTTATATAGACAC
>JAZGTI010014138.1:0-14328 GCA_036877585.1 Botia kubotai
AGACATTGCAGACTTATCTCCTGATTTTGATTGGGACGGAGTTTGGCTTATGGTAATGCAAGCCTCCAGGAATCCAGACCATCAACAAATTCATTGAAAACTTCATTCATATGACTTATATGACTCCGCGTAAACTTCATAGCATGAAACTTAAACCTGATCCTAAATGCACTCTGTGGGACACAGGTGAAATTTGTACCTTCTTTCACATGGTCTGGGACTGTCCTGGGGTTAATTATTTTTGGAATATGGTTAAAGAAGATTTATCTACCATCTTAAATGTTTCAGTCCCTTTATCCCCTTCAGTTTTTCTTTTAAATGATTTCTCTGAGATTCAAGAGTTTTAATTCGAAACCTTGGCCTCAAAGGAAAACAAAAGCTTGCAGATAGGTGGAGTGCCAATCCCTATGTAGTGCAGAGTCAGTTGTCTGGTATTCAAGTGTATCGTTTGAAGCCTGCTGATGGTAATGGACCCGCCAAAGTCATGCATCGAAATCATCTCTTGCCTTTAGGACAGGAAGTTAGGTTGAGTCCTCAGGTAGATCTTGGTCCTACTCCCTCTCCTAGAGCTTTGAGGCATAGGAGAGCAAAAGAGAAGCGTAAAACTGCTCAGTCAGAAAACTCACCCCTTGTAGTTGATGCCTTCCCACGAGAATGTAATTCTTCAGATTCTGAGTTTGGGTTTTATGTTGATGATGTGGCAAACTTTTCTCCAAACTTTTATTTGGTTTATTTACTTAAAAGTTTTTCCTTTCCCAGTTGTTTAATTTGCGATCGTTTGAGACGATCGCCAAGAGACATTCACAGACGCGATAAGTGACGTCATTGATAAAGCTCGTCGTGGACTCACGGTGCTGAGTTTGTTCTGGACGGGATTCCAACATTGCCTCTTTATCGTCGGATGGACGTAAGATAAGTGAATTCCTTTTCGAGCCTTGTTGATTGGGAGCGATTATTTTGAACTCTACAACTGTTACGTGCACCACCGAACTGGGCCCCAACGTTAAAGTACGCGTACATTCTTGACTGTGTTAATGATTCATACCAAAGGGTTTTTATTTCTTTCTAACAAGTGTGAAATCTGAATTTGTGTTTCTTGTTTCTGAAGTGTTCAACTTAAGCAAGTTTGTGAATTCTTATCTTGTGTTGATTTGAGGGTAACAAAGTAAGGGAAACAAGGTTAAAAAGTTTAGTAACAGATAACAAAACTTAAAACACAGGTGATCCAAATCTTTTATTTACTGAAACCATTCATTCATATACCCTTGAGTAAAAGAGTTTATCTTTATCTGTGAAATTTACTATTCTTCATAAATTTATATTGTTTATTTGTTTCACTCTGTATTGTTTTTCCTAAAAGAAAAAGTTGTCCTATTATTGTACAAATAAACCTTTGTTATTCCTGTTTTTCTCATAATCTGGTATTTCATTGTTTTTTTCAATAGTTAATTCATTCAACAAAGTTACAAATTCTGAGGAAAATATAAATGTTTTACATCATTCATTTTCATAGTAATTGATGAGTGATATCACAAACACTACCGCTCACCGTTACAGTTAAGTTTACGAAAGTTGGTGCAAAACCTTACGACCCTTCAGAGTTTTCAACCAGCAAGCAAGGAGATGTCCAGTCTGAATTCGAAAGAATCATGATCCCATTTTCCAACATATATTTAATTTCTGCTTCCATCAGCTTTGTTTCTCTGGTGACACTCGATAATAGCGTTGCTTGATAGAAGCGTTACCCACATCAATGTCATGTTCAGTCCAGTCTGTTCGCGTCGGCATGTCTCCAAACAATTCTGGAAAACTGTAACAAAGAAATCAATTCCACAGTCTGTGAGGGTGACAAGTGAACCAGAGTAGCATCAAGATTTTCCAAAGACTCAGTATTATTTAATTGCCAATGCAAAACATTATCATCAGGTCCATAACCCTCTTCCTCCAACTCATCCCCTGAACAAAAGTTCAAAACATCAGATGTCGCAAGAAGTACTGAACGAACATTTCATTATTTGACTCAGATTCTCATCATACTGTTTCAACAGGTTTACATGATATAACCTAGTAGACTTCCTCCGATGCGGGGTTGCCACTATATAATTTTCTTCACTCAGTCTACGCTTTATCACAAATGGGCCCTCAAATTTTGGCAAAAGATGTGACACAAGAACCTGGTCTCCCGGCTCAAAAACACAGTGTTCAGTTTAATGATCATACATCCATTTCATATTCTTCTGTTGCTTTTTAAGCTTAACACTGGCCAACTTGCTTGCTTATATCAACCTCTTACAAAATCCATCAACATACGAAAGCAAAATTTTTGGTGAATCTGAACTTTTAACAGAACTTTGAAGTACTGCCAAAAGCCCAAAAACTTTATGACCAAAAACTAAGTCATCAGGACTAAATCCAGTGCTTTTTTGTAAAACCTCACGTACAGCCAATAATAAACAGGACAACTCTTCCTCCCAATTCCTATCCAACTGTACACAATAAGCATGAAGGACAGGTTTCAAAGGCTTTGTGGATGGTATGCACTAGCAAGATTATGCTTAATTAGCCGTTTCAAAACTTGTTGAAAAAGATGAGACGTAAGGTTGGTACCCTGATCACTCTTATTGATTTTAGGAATGCCAAATATTGACATAAACTGTGACAAAGCTCTTACAATTGAACGTGACGTAATTGCGCAAAGTATAGGCAGAATGGAAACGTGTAGCTAAACACATAACGGTAAGAAAATAGTTGCTTCCCAACTTCGAACATGGTAGAGGACCCACACAATCCACAACAACATGTTCGAAGGGTTTACAGTTCACCGGAATCACATTTAACAGAACCGCTTTAAGCTCTGATTTGGCTTACCAAGTGAACCAACTTCTAAAACAATAGAATGAAACTTTGTGGGCAAAAACACTTGAATAATAGGATCACCAACAAAATCCTGGTCATGAGGACTTCCTCAGCAAGAGTCCGTTCTGAACAAAGTACGCTCTGGCAACATAGGGTACGTCACTGTCAGACAGAGCAAGAGTAAATAATTCAGCCAATGAAGAATCTGAATGTTGTTCCTTACTCCATTCCTCTGTGGAAAAAGGAAATTACAAATCAGACAAGTCAGGTATAGGAAGAGAAACAACTGCCTTCGACACTTGTTTGGTTTCATCTGTCACGACACACTCAGCATTTTTAACCATAGCCCGAGTTGCAACAGCCACAGGGTCTTCCTTTATAACTTTCTGAATAACCTCGCCCTCAGACACAACCATAGGAGATGAAGGTACATTAGGCCAAACCCGACCTCTTGCCAATTTGTTACCTAAAATTAGGTGAACTCCCTCCATTGGTAACACAGGACGCAGTCCTACCACTACCTCACCAGTCACTAAATCAGAGCTAAGTTTCACTTTATGTAAAGGAACTGATAGTGTATTCAAACCCATTCCCCGAACTAACATAATCTCCCCAGTTTCAGATTAAGAGGAAAATGGAAAAATGGATTCTAAAATGAATGAATCCACAGCTCCCGTGTCACATAGGATTTTAATGGGAACTTCCAAAGATTCATCCAACAACGACACTTGATCTTCTGTGATAAAAGGATCACAACTAGACAAACAATCATTAGAAAGTTTCATTTCAGTATCAACTAAGTGAACAGACTTGGCCATTGCAGCAGGCTTAAATTTACTTGTCTCAACACATTTATTTTTACTTTTAAGTATCAAACAGTCTGCTTTCCAGTGTCCTTTTCCATGACAGTAGTTAAAAATTTTCGACTGATCAAATTTGCTTGAAAATGTGTGACCGGACTGTGAAGTGGTATTTGTAAAACGAGCTAGGCCTGCTTCCTCCCGCGTCTGCCAAACAGCAGCAGTACTCCTATGAGTAAGCACAAAATTATCAGCCAACGACTGTGTGTTCATTAACATACATCGCACTTTTCTCCGAAACAGAGGTTTTAAACTGTTCAATTATAATCAACTCAAGCAAATCATCGAACATTTTAACATCAAGAGCTGCACACCAACGTGTAACATGTCACTGGCCTGGAATCATCTTACACGACCTAAATCGTTGTTGATATGTTTCAGGCGCACACTCATACACTTTCAATATTGCTGATTTAACAGTATCATAACATGTCCTTACACTCATCAGTAGTTAAAGCAGAAAAAGCTAATTGCACCTTACCAACTAATACACACTGCAACAACAACACATAGTTCGTTTTGGACCAACCTAGTATCTCGGCGACACGTTCAAAAAGATAAAAAAAACATCTGGATCAAAGTTCATTGAATTTAGGAACAAGTTTTATATTTTGATGGAGTGGAAAACTTCCAAAAGAACCAGATTCCAATGAACTATCGTAATTCACCTTACTTTCCTGTAACAGTTTGAGCTTTAAAAACTCCATTGAGCTTTTCTCATGATCTATTTGCAATAAAAATAACTTTTTGTTGGTCAAAAGTTAAAACAGACTGTGAAGCAGGTAAGTTTTCAATCGTGGCAGCAGAGGGAGCCATCATTTGTCATTCGGCCTTTTTAAGGGAGAGACAGGAAACCAACAAGAACAATCCTTTAGAAGGCCCGAGAACAATCCTTTAGAAGGCGGAGCAATTCCACAGCTCAACTCAGGGTTGACGAACATAGCACATGGGTTGTCACACTGTGTGTCTCTGATGGGTCTGTTTCTTTTTCATAGTTTCTCTGCCTCCCTTGCGTTTCTCTGACTGTTTTGACAGACGCACACTGACGCTTCATGCTCGCACAGAGCCCAAAAGAAAAGTTGTTTAAAGATGTGATTGGGCTAGCCCAATGTCAATTAAGAAAAGAACCAATGGGCTGCTGATCAAATGTCTCATAGGCCGGTCTGACTAGAAAAAATCCAAAGCTGACTTTTTTGACAAATACATTACACTGCCACAAAGACCCCAGCGCCATCAATGAATAAAGCAGGTAAAAGAATGGGCCGCCAATATAGACGTTTTAAGGGCTGATAAGACAAAAATAGAATGAATATTGGCCCAAAAGTACATCAGCCTACCGGGAACATGCCCAGTCTGTCCCTAAAAAGAGAAGTAATACTGCACTAATACTAGCACATCTGTTTGGTGTTGAAAGACTGACTGCGCATAACCAAAAATGCAGTAGTGAATACAGTGGCGGAGCCTTGACCTAACCCTTATATTAAAGACTAAAATGCAGGACAGTATTCTGCTGCTGTGTGAACAAATGTGGCCTTTAATTGTTTCCCTGCTGGCATGCTCTCGTGCCCCCTGGGGTGGCATGCACCATACTTTGAAAACCCCAGCACTAGAGTAATCAGTGAATGCACTGTTACCATTACAAGTCAGAAGAGTGGGTTGGAAAATAAAGGGGCTATGTACATGATGCATGTTGGCAGATGTAAGATGATCAGCTTTGGGAGGATAAGAATGGCCGTTGCCTGTCACATTAAACAAGACTTTGTGCCCCCCACCCTTTCCAGGATCTGTGTGGAACTTACCTGTCATGAATAGTCCTTCAAAGCAGCAGGTCTGTCTTTCATCAAGGCCTTTGTAATGGAAACCACCACTGCTATTTTGACAGACTCTGCTATCAGGCAGAGCTATTATTGGTCTTGTGGCCCTAATGTGTTACCCAAACAAAAACAGATTTCTCCTATATTGAGATCTAATTTTGTTCACACTGCTGTTTGAGAGTCAAACAGAATAAAATTGTGAGTATGATGTTGGGTGCTAATGTTGATGGGTTGTACATAAGGAAGCTAGTCAATAAAGGTCTTTAACGCAAAAAGCCACGAGAGGCTCTGTGCTTCATGCTGAGCGGCTGTGTGCCTTATTGAGAGTGTTTAATGTTTTTTTTTAAACTGCAGCAACTGTAATATATTCAAAACATCAATGTAAAATTAACATTTACTTTTTCATTATTAATTATAAGAGTAAACAATTCCACCAAGTAATAAGTTATCCTAACTGTAGACTGTTTGCAGTTGCCAAGCAACAGAGCAACTTGAAGAATTAAATGGAAAGTGTAGTCACAGGTGTGTGTTTATAGTCATTTTAAAATTGCTTTGAACATTTCTCATACAATTAGATTTTAGAACAGGAATTCTCCTTTTAACAATAAAGAACATTTTGCATAGTTTCAAATTATTGAACAGTCTGAATCTCTGAATCAGAACCAGTATAATGCTGAAGCAAAATGGAAATACAGCAACCCTCTTCCTTTTGTGCTCACGTGTTATGACTATAGAAGCAGCTTTAGTTCATATTATTAATTATCAAAATGGAGTGTGAAACACAAGCAGGGATCATATGGTATACAGAGCCTCTATTAATCACTATGGCGCAGAATTCATTATTAGACAGTGTGAAGAAACAGATTCACACACAGGGAATTTCATTTTCACCTCTGGCTAAAAGGTGGGAAACAGGGAAAAAAAGTGGACATCATGCTTTTTTACATGGGAAAGGGTGGTTACAATATGAAATGCTGTTTAATGAAACCAAGTAAATACATATAGTTAGAATTATCACAATTTTCTCATATACTCACTTTAATTTACACAATGGTGGTATCATTTTTCACAGGAATTTTTTTCAGTTGTATATTTATTCCTGTATGGCGCTAATGAATGTCAACATTTTGTGTTAATTGATTAGTCACATGTTGTTTTGCAATAAACTGTTAATCAGATGGGGCACCTACTCATTCGCCCTAATACATTTGATGTGTACGTCCTGATTCTGACCTACATAAAGATACATGTTAAAAGTATTGTGAAGGAGAGAATTATTACACAGCCATTTAGTAAATAGATACTTTATCCATTATAAAAGTAATGTGATGTGCCTGCTACTTATAATTGCCATTCATTGATTCTGAACTTTTCATTTCTGAATATCTTAGGATTGATTTGGCTAAATCAGTTTAGCAGCACTATGCATACAGACTAAGAATCACTCATATATCTTTACAACTCAATAACACTCTAAATCAATCAAAGATAAAAAAATTCATTATCCATAAATACATCAAACCGTTCAAAAGAATAAACACATTTTATTGTATCACAGGGGCTGCTCACTCAATTTCTTGACTGAGGCATCCACACTTGTTTCGAAGTGTGTAGAGAATAGATTTCCAAAGTCATGGCCCATTTACCCAGGTACCATGGGTGCCAGCTGTACATCAGTGGTCAGGCGGCTGTAAATAAACCTGGAAAGTTTTGGGTAACTCCCTTGAGGCTTCCTCTTTTCCTGTGCCACCCACTTGAGAAGGGTAATATTATTCTGTCCCCAGGTCTGAAGAATGTTTCCATTGTGCTAGAGGTAGAATGTGACCTTCCTATGAGGCCACTTTACTGCTGCCATTCTTTTTTTAAACAGCACTGCTTTTATCTACCCCTAACTGTATGTTCTCCTGCTGTAACTAACCAGGCTTAGCCAGTTCTCATAGATAGGCCCTGATAAGGGTGACGTTCGAAGCAAACAAGCTCCAGTATAGGGAAAAGCAGGAAGTGTCCACAAAGAACAAGCTCTTGACAAGTTTGATCATTTCCCGTCATGATAATCATAACTGTACAGTGTTTAAGAATATGGCTGCCATCATTATCCTGTTTGAATTGTATGTGCCTTTCATTGTTGCATTGTTTGCAATGTTACTGGCTTGAAAGGCCTTCAGGGAGTAGTTAACTACTGACGAAAGTATTAATAAGAATTCAGAATTATGTTTCTGTAAGCACTGTTCTATGTAAATGAGGGGAGGAAGCTCATAATGTTGTTTTTTTAAATCTTTTTCAGGTTTAAAACAAAACAATCACATTTAAAGCTGTCTTTTAATTGTTTGTTAAATGTTATATTTGAGGTTGCAGTTGGATTTGAATCTTTTGTTTGTTTTCTGTTAGTTTCCTGTATCACCACACCTGTGTGTACCCAGAAACCTGTGAGGGTCAGAAAGCCTGCTCATACATGCTCGCATTTTTCTCTCTGTCAGGCCACAGCTTTAGTAATCCTAAGGTTACTTTGCAGTGGAGGCATCAGCCTGAATCAAAACAGACTGCTGCCTTTGGTTTCTATGAAGCATGTGTTTCATGTGTGTGCCTACTTTAAAGGATGGATTCTATTAATTTGAAATAACAAGAAGTTTATTTTCATGCCTATTCTACTAGCATATTTAGTCTCTTTAGGAAGAATTTAATGACTCTCATATAGAGAACAAGTCAACAACAGCATTTGAAGTGAAGTCAACTACCTTCAAGGGTAGCTTTGATTTTTGATTTTGACTGACATTAGAGTTGCGTATACTGTAGTTCATTTCACCTCTTTTCCCTTTTCTTTTCTTTAATTGAATTTTTAAATTTATTTGGCTTTATTTGTTGGCTATGTTTATTTGGCTCCCCTAATGACCACAATCTCTTATATCACTGCATTGTATTTTGGGGAGATAGTGATACAGAAGAGGTCATATTTCTGCTAGGCCTTACTGCAGCTTAATTATAATGTCCTCCTACTCTGTTAAAAATCTTTTGGCTTTACTGGCAACAGTGTGTGGCTTCACTCTCTGTTCCACTAACCGTGACAGCCTGAGGGAAGGCGTGTTATAAGCGAAAGACGGACTTAAGCCATGATATGATAGGACTTGTTTAAAGTTTTCCTAAGCAGTCCAGAGGAAGCCCAGCTGTCCAGAATCCAAGAATGGGAAGCCTCCTGGCTGAATAATTTTCACCCATGTGATTATGACAAGAATGAACACAGGTACAGTTGGTTATGAGGCTACAGAATACATGAATAGAAAAGAATGTGCATACTAAGTGCCATTGTTTAAGGAAGCATTAGAGGTGGTGCATAGCTGGTTTATCCATGACAAGAAGAGCAAGTGTAGGTGGCTAATGGGACGTGTTCCCTCATGTCAGTCTTGCCAAAAGTGAGAAGGAAGGATGGTGCCACGTGAATAGTTTGCTTTACAGTGGAACTCTATTCAGAAGAGTTTAAATGTAAAAACCTCTAATCTATAATAAAATTAAACATATAAATATGTTTTCTTGATACCCACATGACACATGAAATAACATTTATGAATTATGTGTAGCACAAACACATTTATTCAAATGAATCTCTGCTTGGAGAGAATTACCTGTGTAAATTTGGCTAAATTAACGATACATTGTGTATGCATCTGCACAAGTGGTGTTTAACAGGTCATGCAAACCTTTTAAATAAATTTTGTCCTGATTACAAAATAACTAAAGAAGTGTTTAGTTCTTTGAAAATCAACAAGTATTAAACACATGTTAATGTGTATTGATTACTGTATTGACACTATTGAAACTATTTTCAATTGACCAGCATGTGTCGCCATTTGTGTGTTTTGTAAATCTGTGGATGTGTACATCTACATGCATTTATTTATGGTTTGTGATAAAAAAAAAATGGTTAAAAACTGTGAAAAATACTGCTGCAAATGTTTGTGTTAAGTTTGGTATATTTTGGTTTTAACTGTAGCATTATTACATACCAGTTAATGCATCTGAAGCAATCTGTTTTGAGTAAGTTACATGAGGATGTGCACCAAGAAGAATTTCTATTGGCCATAGACAGAATATGCGTTAATGTGAATACTGGCTGTGGGTGTAACACTGAAAGGAACCTGCAAATAGCATTCCTTTTGTTTAGCAACAGTGCCATCTGCCTATGATGGCAAAGTATAGCTAGATTTGTTGTGATACTTTGTTGTCATTTAAAGTTGCGATCTGTAACTTTTTTTCTCTTTATCCACATCTCTTTTTGAAACATAAAAATTGCATGTTACTTTACGTACTTATATTTATGTATGTTTATTTTATGACCAAATTCTAACCCAGCAGCTCAAATTATAAATCATTATTATAAACTTAACGTTGTGAATGCTGCAGCTGATAATATGCTCACATGTTGGAAAACAGTTGGCAGAAAACTATGGAAATCAAAACAATTGTGAGACAACTAAGGCTTTAAACTACATCTTCAAACACATCTCTTGTCAAGCATAGAAGCTAAAAATAAAGAATTGAGTGTCAAGAACAAGATTCAAGATCTTTAAACTCAACTAGATAAATCATTATCTAAACAGTTAGCCCTGGCTAAAAAGTACAGTAACATCATTGCACATCTAAATGCTAGGGAAACTATGTAAGAGATCATGTCTTTCCAAATACCTACAGTGATTATTCAGATCAGAATCCTGTGACTATTTCAGCTCTTATGCTCATACAGCACCCTAACAGTCAGTGGCGGTTCTACATTGAATTGCGCCCCGGGCGAGACTACACCACACCCCCCCCAACCCCCCCCCCCCCACCCCGACAACTAACTTCTTCCCGGCTAGACTAGACCCACAAATAAAACAAGCAATTAAAGGGTGAAACCATCTCTCAAAAATATGACATTTATGGGCATAACCTCTAGTGGAGGGAGCTGTAAGGGTGGTTTCACTACAGTGATTCAAACTGGAGGAATGCCAAAATAGAAAACTAGAAGACTAGAAAAATGTTAACAGCAAAATGGTATAAAACTGTATTTCCACCTTTCTGCCACTTATACCAATGATGGAAATAGTGCAGTTAGGATAGCTAAATGTGGGAGAGCATTGCTATAATGACTAGATTGTTTTGCAATATGTAGCTTTTAATTATTAACAATGAATCTAAAACTTGCTGGTACAGAATTTATAGATGAGAGGATTTATTAACATTACTGATTGAAGTTACAAATGGAATGGTTACAATAAAGCTGCATATAATGGTAAATGACATACAATTAACTTTAAACATTAAACATTAAATTCTACAGAACTCTAGCATTTAAAATAGTGTTAGGGCACTAGCATTATTTTAGGGCACTTAAAATAGTGCTAGGGCACTAGGAGCAGTCCGCCTTGGTGATTTATGTAAGCAAATACCATGGTATTGTCCACCTGCACCAGGACATGGTAGCCCCTTAGTTGCTGAAGGCAGTACTTCTAGGCTATCAATTCGAGGCAATTTTCAGATCCCTTGGGCAGGATGGCAGGATGGCCATCCAAGACTGCAACCCAGCCCATACTGGAAGTGTCTGTCATTAGCAATTGGTAGCCATCCCTAAGAATTTAAGCGGTCTCATATGCAGGAGGCCCAAAGGTATCACTGTGGAGGCAGCCGCCATTAAACCAAGAACTCTTTGGAAAGCAATTTTCTGACCTAGCTTGATGATCTTCAGGGCGTTTTGAATGGAGTCAACAAGTCACATGTGACCAAGTCCCATATGACCCCTAGATATGTTGTTCAGGCAGGAGAGAATGCTTTTCTTGGCATTGAGTCTTAACCCCAGAGATTCAGGATGAGCAAGCGACTAAAATGCCTTCCCCATCAGCAAGGATGTTACTCTGCATGGCTTGGTGGGTAGCACTGGTTTCTTTTAAGATGAAACTGCGATGAAATAAGATGTAGCAAACTGCGGTCAAGCCAGCCGCCAAGTTGAAAAGCACGGTCAATCTAGTCACCACGTTACTTCGACGTTCGCGCATAAACTGCATATTACGGTAAAATCTTCAGCGAACTAATCTGAATGCAAGTGCTGGTCTAGCTCTCTCTCTCTCTCTCTCTCTATATATATATAGAGAGAGAGAGAGAGAGTGTATAAATATATGCACACACGCTCTGTCTAAAACAAAAAATAAAAGTTCTATAAAAATAAAAGTTCTAGATTGCACAGACTACTTTCACTTTAGATTGAGAGTACACCTTGCCACAGTGTCACCAGCACAGTTATCAGGACTATCTGATGTGGAATTACAAAATAAGAGCCCCCATAACTTTCATATTTCCACTGTTTTGTCTCTTACTTTCAAAAACCTATAGAAACAAAAGTTCTAGATTGCATAGACCACTTTCACCTCAGAGTGAGAGTACACCTTCCCACAATGTCACTAGCACAGTATCAGGACTATCTGATGTGGAATTATAAAATAAGAGCCCCCACAACTTTCATTTATACGCTGTTTTGTCCCTATTTTCAAAAAGCTATAGAAATAAAAGTTCTAGATTGCACAGACCACTTTCACCTCAGATTGGGAGTACACCTTGCCACAGTGTCACCAGCACAGTTTAAGGACTATCTGATGTGGAACTACAAAATAAGAGCCCCACAACTTTTATGTATACGCTGTTTTGTCTCTATTTTCAAAAAGATATAAAAATAAATCATATTTTTTAATTACTGTGGCCCATATTTCTAGGATAGTAGTTATCCATGGATATTCTTTACTTATATATTTTCTTAATAAATTATCATCTGCAATTACTGCTTGAATTGGTATTTCAGAAAAAAAAAAAGAAAATAATCTGTTTCCATCTAGCTTTATAGTCTGGATTGCTCCAGCAAACTATGGGTCTTAACTGGGCAGCTATATAATAGTCTTTAAGAGATGGGAGAGCCAAACCTCCCAATTCTTAACTGGAGTGTTACTGGAGTGTTCTATATTGAATTCTCGATTTTTTTACCTTGCCAGATAAACCTCATAATCCATTTGTCCCAATCCTTAAATTGTTCTTTTGGAACCTTTAGGGGAAGTATCTGAAATAAGTATAAAAGCCTTGGGAGCATATTTATTTTAATAGTTTGCACTCTATCCCCTAGATTCAGGAAAGGGATGACATTCCACCTCTGAATGTCTGCTCGTAGCTTAGAATTTAGAATTCTATAATTTACATCTGACAAAGTTTTAGTATCCTTTGGCAGATATATTCCTAAATATTTTATTACCTCTGTATTATAATTAATCTTGTACTTAACCCTTGTTTCTTCTGGGGGGGTAAAATTGTAACAAATGACCTGTGGTTTTTGCACATTTACTTTGTATCCTGATAAAAAAAAACAAATGTATCTAAACTTGACATAAGGGTCAAAAATGATATCTCAGGGTCTCTCAAATATATTAGAACATCATCTGCAAATAATGCAATTTTATGTTCTTCCTCACCCATCTTTATCCCCCAATATCATGATTCTGGCGTATCCACTGGCTATAGGAATTCAATGTATAGTGAAAAGAGGAGGGGAGAAAGAGGGCACCCTTGTCTCGTGCCTCTTTCCAGATTACAAAAATTTGACTTTAATTCTAGCTTGTGGACTGTAATATAATAATTGTATGGCTTTAAGGATATTTTTATGAAAACCAAAATGTTCTAAAACTATATATAGACATGACCATCTGACCGAGTCAAAGGCTTTTTCCACGTCAAGACTCAATATTATTGCTTGTATTTTATTCTCTTCTATATGTCTTAATATGTGCAGTGTGCGTCTGACGTTATCCTGTGTTTGTCTCTGTAAAATGAACTCTGTCTGGTCATTATGTATTAACTCTGGAAGTAATCTTTCTATTCTCCTAGTCAATATTGCTGTATATAACTTATAGTCAACATTCAAGACTGATATAGGCCTATATGAGCCACAGCCTAATTTGTCTTTTCCTTCCTTTGGAATAGGGGAAATGATTGCCTCATTCCATGAAATAGGAATTCCCTTTCCGTGAAGTGCAGTATTACATGCAGGAAGAAGGATAGGGTCAAGTTGTTCCTTAAATTTTTTATACCATTCCCCTGTAAACCCCTCTGTACCTCGTGATTTGTTCGATTTTAATCTAGCTATCACTTTTAGCAGTTCTTGTGAGGTTATATCCTTTATTAAACTTTCGTTTTGTTCCTCTGTTAACCTAGGTAATTTTAAAGAACTTACAAATGCCTTAATATCAATTTCTGATCCAGATGCATTTTCTGTATATAGTTTCTTATAGAAATGTTCAAATTGTTCATGAATTTCTGCTAATCTATGTAGAGTTTTTTTTTAGTTTTGGGATCTCTGATTTTTTAGGTTGTGTTATCAACTTGTTGTTTTCGAAGCCTAAATGACATGAGTTTTAATGACCTACTCCAAGCTTCATAATAGTGTTGTTTTAGAAATATGAGATTCTTCTCTATTTCCACATTATGTAGTTCATTGATTTCTTCTTTTATTTTTCCAATTTCTTGCATTAGGCCAGGTCTTTGGACTTGTATGTTTTTATGTTTTATTTCCGACTCTTTTAACTTTGTAATTTCATGAATTTCTCCTAGCTAATGTGGTTTCTGCAAATATTTGTCCTCTCAAGACCACTTTAAAGCCGTCCCATACAGGGATACTTCTCCATTATCATTCTCTTTAAAATAATGTTTAATTTCAGTTTTCATACGTACTACGAACTGCTCGTTATTTAAAATACTAGAATTCAATCTCCATAATGTATTAATATTAATTTTAT
>JAZGTI010014139.1:0-14328 GCA_036877585.1 Botia kubotai
AGAAGCTGAGAAGGGCCAAGATGATTAAAATCCACCTCTTCATTTTGGTCAGCTCTTATCGTAGATATACGGCAGGGAAACGCTACCGTTTGTGAGTGATTTTGCATCCTTATATTATTCACTACAGTTTTCATACGTTTACCCGCGCGATATTAATTCCGATGAATCGATGATTCGTATCAGACGACAGGAGACGTACGATAACAGAACAAGCTATGAATCTACAGCACTTCAGAACACGGTTAACATGATTGATCCATGCAGACATATTCTGGTGTGGATTTCTGTCCCCAAATAAATAATCATAATTATTCTATATGCATGACATTCAAAAAACAATAAAAATGTCTCTCACGCAAAACACAAAACGAAACTGAACCACAAAAGAATGATGAGACCCAACATATGATTTTAAATGTCTAAACACACTCGTGAACCCATAAATAAAAGTAAATATTGCTTGATAGAGAGATACGGGCAAAAAACAATTAAAGAAATTAAATAATAGTGAGATTGTACTCGAATCAATTATTATGGGATTGTTTCTCAAAGTTACTTTAACTCAGAATGAACTCAGAATTACATTAACTGAACCAAACGCAAGAAGTCTAATAAATTAAGTCCTTCAAATGACTGACAACAGTTTGGGAGAAGTTACTCGTTCATCTTTAACGAATCGGCCATAAGAACTAAGTTTAATCTCTGGTGCAGTTATCGGCTTTAAACTGTACGTTCACACACAGCGTAATAGTTTGACGCTGGATAGTGAATCAGAGCAGCACAAACAAAGCAAACGTGTTTGATAAGTGATCAATGGGGACAAACAACGTATAAGGACATCCCACACATAACAAAAAGAGGCAGGAGAGACAGTGGCGCTAGCTGATAACACAGCTGGAGTGTCAGACCTCACGAGCATGCTTGGGGGACACTCATGTTGAGAGGAGTAAGTCATTTTAAGGTACGTAATTGTCTGTTATTTTCCAGATGCCCTCCATGTGGTTCTCGTTCCTCGACGTTTACAAGGACTGTGGCGCCCCCTGGCGGCGACAGCTAGTAAACGAGCGGAGGACGACGCGCTTCCGCATGTAGCTGGCAGGTGTCGCTGTTGTGCATTTCCAGTGTCCGTTATACCCAGCGGGTGGACATGTGTGCCCTTTCTTCATCCACCACTAGTCTGAGGCCTAAAATGCGATTAAGGATTTCTTTACACCTCTGTGGAGAACAGAATGCTCTGTCTCTTACTGTCGGGTGTGGGGATGGTCTCCAGCTGGAGGAAATACAGCAAAACTTGCACCTGCAGCACCAAAAACAGAGAAGAATACATGAGAGATGCGTACAGAACATACGTGCATAGCGACAGGATTGGCCACGCCTCTTTGCATGTTTAACACATCTTCTTCATCGCTGGTTAGCAAAGAGGTTTATCTGTCAACTTCGCACGCTTAAATATTGTCCAGAAAACAAATCTGAGTGCTGATGGTATCATGATGGCGCTCACCTGTGACATCACCTCCAAAGACCAGCTGTCCCCCATGGTGATAGGCTGTGTGGGGTTAGTGGGGATCTTGCTGTCCTTCTCTGCAGGTCTCAGGAGGGTGGGGCCAAACACGGTCGCCAGATTGTGCAGCGACATCTTGTTCACGCTCTCCTTTTCCGCGACCCTAAAAACAATGAATACAGGACGAGAAGATCAGCGACAGAAGATCAGCGACAGAAGATCAGCGACACAGGATCAGCGACACAGGATCAGCGACACAGGATCAGCGACAGAAGATCAGCGTGAGGGCAGAAACCACCAGGTCTGTTAAGAACACGCCTTCTCATTTTCATATAGTCGTATTTTATTCTAAAACTAAAAGAAAATAGACTATTTTCTTCATATAAAAACTAGAGTTTAGTTTATTGTAGTTATTTTTCGTAACATTTTTATAACATTCAGTACATTTCTTAGCCCCATTTGTCATTACTGTACTACCAAAAATGTCATTCTCCTTACTGTAATTCGGACAATTAATGTCTCTAAATAAAGTATGTATACATCACTGTGGTATTTGTCAAACTAAATTTATGCTGATCTTCCAAGCAAACCTAAAGCTACACATCAGACAGCAAAGTTCTACTGATATGAGTGTTTCAGGAGTCAGTATGGATGCTGATCCAGCAACATGTCTTCTGTGAGAAATCATGATGCCTGGTCAGGTGATCAGGTAGGTGGATCTTCACCTCTTGAGATGATCCAGCAGGAAGAGGAAGGTGACGAGGTTGGGCTCCGGTAGAGACAGCAGGAGGTTCAGCATGCAGCTCTCTTTAGCGACGCTGTCTGAGAGAGCTTCAGAGAAACAATCACAATCAACACAATCTCAAGAGACCGAGCCAGCTCAGGCTTGAAAAAGTGCTTCACAATGCCATAGAAGAACCAATTTGGCTGTATGGTTCCATAAAGAACCTTTAACATCCATAGAAACTTTCTGTTTCACAAAAGGTTCTTTGTAGTGGAAAAAGGTTCTCTAGATTTTAAAAAGGTAAGAAAAAATGGTTCATTTTAAGAACGCTTGACTGAATGGTTCAAAAATGGTTCTTCTGTGACATCACTACAAAGAACCTTTTAAGAACCTTTATTGTTGATAGTGCACACTCAGTAATGTGTTTTCTAGGAATGATGGAATGACGAACCGATGCCTCCTGCAAAGTTGGGATACAGCTCATCTGTGAACAGCGGCTCGGGAAGTTCCCGGAAGTACAGCTTCAGCGTCCCGGCGATGGCGTTCACATCCATCTCGCTCATCATTACCGACACGTCCTTATTATCTGTCACAGAGAGAGAGAGAGTGAGGACTCGACTCTGACAGTCACGTCAGTGGATCTACGGCATTTCACGGACACTTACTGGTGTCGAAGGCCGTCTTGATCGCCTGGATGTCAGTGGCCACTCCAGAGACGCGGTAGATTCCCACTTCCTCCATCCCTCTCCTCTCGATCTCCTCCAGACACTGTCTGACGATGTACGGCACTTTAGAGCGCTCGCGTCTGAGGGACACAGAGAACATCAGGAGATCAATTCTTCAGTTTAAGACTTGAAGTTTAACTCCCAGTGAAAGCAGAGGATATGCAAACGTGCAAACAGCTCCGTTTGTGTTTGATAAAATGAAGAAAACTACCAGTTTGGAATATTAATTTAATCATAAGAATGATTACATTGACACTTTGTGTAATTTGTGCTGTGAATAATCCCAAAAATAGCGTCAGGATGTCGGCTTTATGATCCTTTCAGTAAGAAGGTAAAAATGATCTCGTCTCGCCTCATTCTGTTTACTCTGTTCAAGCCTGTGCATTTTATTCATATACAATACGCTCTGAAATTGTGTGTATTGAAGTATTTTACAAGGAAACAGAATCTGGGTTGCCGACACAGTGGCTGCATGTTCGAACCCATTTAAAAACAAGCTATGAACTAGACTGCTTGTCTTTTATTTTCAGAAATCTAGGCAAAAAAACAGAGCAATGACATGTTAGCACAATGATGATGGTAGAAGCTCTCCGGTTGAAATATATACCCGCCTAGGACAACAAGTGTAACAATACTAAACTTTCAGAGCTGTGTGTGGCCATCTGTTTATCCACTCACTTGGTCACCGTGGCGATGTCGACTCCGAACACACCCATGGGTTTCCGTGGCAGCAATCTCTTCAGGCTGAACTCCCGGCTGGTGAACTTCATGGATATTTTCACCTCAATCTGAAGAAGACACACATTCAAGCATCGGGCCAAGGAAACGGATGTTAGGAGCAGATGTGGGAATACTCACTCCGGTCATGGGAATAACGGTTCTCTGCCAGTCTTTTCCCTGGAGCGTCTGAGGATCCAGCTGAACAAGACACGTAAAACATATCAGCATGTCGGTTGCGTATATCTTCATCTGTTTGAAACCCCATACGTGACCTGATGTTTTCCAGATTAAATCCTGAATGTCCCGTGTTTAATGGAATTTTTGTATGTTTCCCATGATGTCAGATGTCCTTATACAGCAGTTTTGTAATCACCGTCCAGTTTCTAACCCTCAAAAACTAACTTGGTTAATTCTTAATCAGCTTGTTTGCTGGCCTCATACGGCTCTAATCTCTAAGCTCTCCATTTTAGTCATTACAACTGACTGTGACCAACAGAGAGAAAGAGAGAGAGAGAGAGAGAGAGAGAGAGAGAGGCAGTGTCTGTTTGCTCACACATCGCTGCCAACTGGAGTCATTTACACTCCACTGGCATAAACACACACACAGACACAAATTATTGTAATGATACAAATACACTCACAACACAATACAGATGAAATGGTAAAATGTTACAGGGTGTTTGCTAGAAAATCATACCGCGATCTGTCCTTTGCCCATTATTCGGTCTGTGCTCTCTCCATCCTCCTTGTTTATTTTGGCTCTGTTGTAGCTCTTCTCGTAACACAGTAGACGGAGCGTCTGTGAGCCCTCCAACTCAATCTCAAACTCCTACAAAAAAGATATAAAAACACTACATTACCCACAATGCCCTTAGAGCCGCAGTCCGTAACTTTCACCTCTGTTTGAAATGTATATAGTGAGTTACCTCGTTCCACTTGGGCTCTGTGGTGTATCTGTACACTCTTGTTCTGGCTTTATTCACAAAGATGCCGAAGGAGTCGACCTCTAATGCACAATACAGATCTAAAGAGAGAGCAGACAGACACACAGACAAAACCCTCAACACCTGTCTGCAAGATACTGATTCTTTAATGTCCTATGATGGGCAGAGGAGGAGAGAGAGAGGGATGGAGGTAGAGGGCGATGGAGGTGAGAGATGGAGGTAGAGAAAGACGGAGGAGAGAGAGATGGAGGAGGAGAGACATGGAGGTAGAGAGAGATGGAGATAGAGAGAGATGGAGGAGAGAGAGAGATGAAGGTAGAGAGAGATGGAGGAGAGAGATGAAGGTAGAGAGAGATGGAGGTAGAGAGAGATGGAGGAGAGAGAGAGATGGAGGTAGAGAAAGAGATGGAGGACAGAGAGATGGAGGTAGAGAGAGATGGAGAAGAGAGATGGAGGTAGAGAGAGATGGAGGAGAGAGATGGAGGAAGAGAGAGATGGGGGAAGAGAGAGATGGAGGTAGAGAGAGACACTTACTTAAGCTCTGTTTAAGTCCAGAGGCAGAGTGGACAATAACATTCAGGAATCCATACGATCCAGTAGATTCATCCTCTGCGGGCGAAGGGAGAAAACTTGAAATCATGCCAGGAAATTCAGCTTATAAAGTAAAATTGTGTTATAAAAACACTTGTAAAACATTTATTAAATGAACTGACTTTAAAACTATATTTATACTGTATACTTATGAAGTGGAAATATAAATATGTGTGTGTGTGTAAAATATATAGATTTATATATAAACTGTGTGTGTGTGTGTGTGTGTATGTTTATATATGTATGTGTGTGTGTGTTGTAAGTGAACTTAAAGTGAACAGCATCAGTTTTGATCTGATGTTCTTCTGAAGATCCTCTCTCACCCTCTTTGTTAATGCTGAGGGGGATGTGGACCGTCTGCAGCTTGACACAAGAGTTGGTGAGCATCTGAAGCTCCATGGAGGTCAGACTAACACTCTTAAAACCTGCAGGAACAACCGAGACCTCTGTGTTAAAACTGCCCCATCATCTCAACTGCTACCAGTTAGAGTGACAATACCGGCTGTGGTGCAATGTAACCCACATTTTTTCTGCTGTTCTCGGATCAGTTCCTTCCACTCGGCCCGCTCGTAGTCGGACGAGATCAGAAACACGTAGCCCTGAAACACAAGCGTCTGTGAGATTGGAGTTTGAGGATGAAGTCAGTCGAGCAGCTGGACGTCTCTCACCTTTCCGCTGCGGCTGTAAACTCTGAGCGGCATGTGAGGAGAGTTCAGCAGCAGCAGAGATTCCTGTTCACACAGTTTCTTCCTCAGCCTCTCCATGACCTTTGACCCTTTGTTGGCTCTCTGTTGAAGAAGGCAGTGCGAGACACAGGGTCATAAAAGCAAGTGAGCTGCCTACCAGGTTTGAACATCGTAGATGCGTTGACATTTTTGTGTTTTTGACTATCAAAAAGTTACTTGTAGAGTTATTTACATAACGTGCGCGACAAGTTTAAACTCTGAACAACTACTGTTGTAAAAAGCTACAAAGCCGAACTGATTATTCCCAATAATTCAGACCATATAGCTCAAATTATAAATCATTATTTTAAACTTACGGTTGTGAATCGGGGTAAGATCGCGTTGAACACTGATCTGTCATGTACATGCTCAATAACTGATTCTCGTTCATTTTTAAGTAAAAGTTTAAATGTGTCTACACTGTTCAAAAATACTGTCTAGTCTAGATAACTTTGGTCTAACTGTAGACCAGAAATCTTGGGTAACAGAATGGCTCCAAATCTTCAATTCTTTATTTTAAATGTTTTAAAATGGCTTTGAGTATATAGTCTCCAGCTTTTAATTCTAATCCAAATCTGGCATGTTTGATGTGGTTTCAGACTTTTTTGATGTCATAGAAGAATCCAGAACATCCTGTACCCTCTCTCTCTGGATCTCGCTCCTGAGCGAGGAGATCTTCATCTTAATGGTGTCCAGCTCCTCATCAGGGGCTTGTGGGATAGGCAGAGGCTCCGCCTCCTCCGCCACTTGGAAGGTGAGATCCGAAAGCGGAACGTACCACTTACAGTCGTACTGCTGACTCTTCCTGCACGCAGAAGAGAGGAGCAAAATAATTTAATATCCAGTCCAGAATACATCCTGGAATTTGATTACAGAGTATTGATGACGGTGCGGTAACAAGCTCAGACTGGGACCACAGATCTAAAGAGAAAGGAAGTTAGTCTCACGCTGCAAAAACAACACAAGTGTGAGTGATGCTACAACACATTTGTGGTAAACGTCTGATTAACATAAAAAACAAGGTAAAACAGACAGAATTAGAGAGGGATGGATGGAAATGGAAGGATAAGAGACACAAGGAGATTTCTCCTACCCTCCGATCTGCTTCTTCAGTTTGGCACAGAGCAGGAGGTCCGTGAAGAGAAAAACATGTCGTAGTTTCCGGGCGCCCTCCACAAGCTCCACCATGAAGCCGTCCTTCAACAGCTGACGGTTCTGTGGTGCAGAGAAACCACACATACTAGACAACGTAGGAACATTTCCATCTGGATATTTGTTAGCAATAAGCCATAAACAGTTGCTTGCAAACATCACCACATTTTAAAACTACTGTAGTGATTGGCCATTATTAGTTCATACAGACAGACAGACAGACAGACAGACAGACAGACGGTTTAATGTCTGTCTGTTTTGGTGATGTGCAATAAAATATTGTAACGCTGACACGTTTTTTTCTCTAGAAGCGCCACTAGGGGGAAGTCTCACCCTATTTCCAAAACAAAACAGCAACTCAGAAAAGAACAGCAATCCACAGTGCTGATGGGTCTTTGTGTTTATGACATGTGAAAACTGGGAGACATTTTGAGACAGGTAACTGCAAACCACAGAGCATACCCTAAAAACACAGCGATAGCCCGCGAGCCACAGCAGCAGCGAAAACACGCATTCATAACAAAAGCCTGGGCCACTGTCAAGCATCACTGCTTCCACGGCAACGCATCACCACTGCAGACAAATGATGACATCACAACCACCTCATCCAATGAGACGCTGTAACCCGGCTGCAGTCACCTCCACATTCAGCAGACACTGTCTGCCCTCAAAGATCACTCAGCATCAGTACAATGACATCACTGCTGTTGACTCACTGAACACCCACTGTGTGTCTGATTCCAAAACTCCCAGCATGCCTTGCGTCACAGCATTTCCAGTACATAGAGCAATGGCCTGATTTCAGTTCCTAATTCTGCCAAAAAACATGGCACCGTTTTTAACATTAACAAGAGCAAAGTGTCCTTTCATCCCTAGCAACAGGGGGTTATGACATTATGACATTAAGTCAACGCAAACAGTTCAATAAACAGTAAATAGTGTTTGTTTCTGTCCGCTCAGCTGTTTTCTAATGTAGATTTTTCTGTAAACAGACACAAGAGTAAAATAAACCCAGCAGTTCTCAGTCTAAATCAATGCGCATCATTTTCTCATTTACACTTATGTTATTGTAAACAAACGCTGAATATGACTTAATCATGCAACAATATTATAAAAAGAAACCAGTAGCAGACATTAAAACAGCACCACACACCAGAGTTTACATTGCAAAGCAGTTTTACTAAACAGAAAACACAAGAACCCTGCGCAGACACACACACACACACACACTTACTGTACCGCATGTTATTAGCAAATCTATAGTCTGTTGTACTCCAGTGTTAACATGATGTGCTTTCTGTTTTTCCATGAAAGAGAAGACAGTCAAACAGGCTGTCTCAGCACATCAGATGACATTTCCCAGCAGCTCGCCTCCAGTGCAAACATGACAATGAGGATATCTCATAATCACCCACTACAATTAGACTGAGAAACAACCCAGCACACACACATACAGCCAACCAGAACAAAATATTGCTTCTGGAGATTAAGCTGTGTGTGTGTGTTTGTAAAGACGGTACATTTTTATCCCAAGACCCCATTAAAATTGAACTGGGGGGTTTTGATTCTTGTCTGTTAGATTAAGGGTCATCTGTGTGCTTGTGCACTCTTGAAACACCTACAACACACACTTTAAACAGATATTATTCTGATTTTAAATAATTTACTTTCTCTGCCTGGAATACGGACAAAAATATTGATGACTCACAACGCACTCGCTTATTTTGTCCAATTAAACGGTCCTAAGAACAAGAATGCCCCTCCCCCTGATTCCACTTATCTCCCACCTAAACTCATGTTTCAATACATCAACACAGAAAAGTGCACTAGTTTTCTGTCTAGTACACCAGAGCTTCTGATATGAATATATCTATTACTAATATTATCAGACACACTAAGAGAGTCATTCCTTTGTTTACATGGAAAATCAACCTGGTGCATTATACATACAACAATCAACAGACTGTGTCTTAGAGGTGTGTTGTGTGTCTTTGTTGTGAGTATACACACTCTTACATTAAGAATCTGTGTACAGTTTTATATGTAACGTTATGCATGAAGTCCCTCACACGTCGCTCTGTGTGTGTGTGTGTAGACTGCCTTATAAAATCTGGGATTTCATTTGCATTTTAATTAAGTGGCTTTGGCCCAGCTAGCGAAGGCCTCTGGGGCCGCCCCTGAATCTGCTCTCTCTCTCTCTCTCTCTCCCACATGAATCCATTCTCCAGCACAGGTAACACTAGAAGCCCTAGCTCAACTAACCCAACCATGACTTAACCAATCATTATGCTTCTAGCTGCCCACTGGTATCAGTGCTAAAGTTACTCTTAAATAATGAGATTATTGTTCATGGGTATCAAGAGCCACATGCCATACAGCACCTCTCTGCTGTAGCGACATTCACTTCCAGCACAACTAAATTAATATTATGAGCGAAATTAAATATATTTTTCAGCAATTCATCCAGAATCTTTGGCTAAATAACAGGAAGGTAAACTAGAGCTGTGTGTACACGCAAAAACTCATCGCCACAATGCAAGCACACTGTGGGCGGTTGCCAAGGCATTGCTATGCGGTGACTCCGCAAGATAAATTAAAGCTTGTGTTTTCTTAGACTGAGCTACAAGACAATAAGCTCCACAACAACACAACGTTGATTTCCGTGACTTCTTTAATGTGCACATCAATATTTCATCAGCTCGGTCTGTCCATATGTCACCCGAGGGAGGCAGGGGGGAGAGGCTTATCGAACAGTAACAAACTCCTCACTGTTTACCCAAAGTGGGAGGAGCCTGAGAAAATGGTCTTTTTATGAATAATCAATGAGATGCGAGTCAGAGCTGGGTGGCTCATTATGTCAAATTACACGTAACCCTCGCTCGCCATCAATCATACATCAGTTCATCTGCCGTTCTCCTGAGGCCAGACTGCTGGAATGAAGGGGGTGGAGCCAAGTGTCTGACACACCAAACCTCTCTTTAATTCCGCCTGTGAGACCACTGTCTCTTTAAGAGAGGGTGATGTCACAATATCTCTCTCCTCTGCCAGGGTCAGCGGGGCTATTTTATTACCGCCTGTAACTCATGACATCATCATGACTATGGAGAATTAGGAAGCAGAGACAGAAAAGACGATGACATAAAAATAACACAAGATCTTAAAGGCGGGTCGTTTCCAGAAACATTTCCTATGCTGGTTGGAAGCCTCTTCGCATCCTGACAGCAATCAGTCATAATATGTTTGTATACCATCGACAAAAGGCGCAGGACCGTAAAATGGTCGTCCAATCACTGCGTTCAGGATGTACTATTGTCATACTGTGTATTTGCATAGTTTGAAATGGATCTTATGTTTTGAAAGCTAGGTTGCCTCTCCAAAATTGTCTACCCTACCTTCAAATCTATGAATCTGAGCACAAATGCAACATGCAGTATGTATGTATGTATTGATGACATATAAAGGGTGTTTAATTTCTCATTTAAACCCTCAGCAGAGATGGAGAGTATTTGTGAGGTTATAAATGTCTAGCTATAAATCTTGACGGAAGCTCATTGGCTCGTCAGGGTGCGCACCTGATGGGTGACCTAGAAATGTGACATTTCTGTGCCTCTTATAAACAGACATTTGACACGCGCTCCCTATTGTAAACACGATGGAGGGCGTATGAGGGCGCATACGGGGGGGAAGGGTTGGTCTCTGCGCTCACCTCTCCCTTCTTCACGGTCATGGACTGCCGGCGAGATGTGCTTTCCTCATTGATGCTGGACAGGAAGTTCTGAGAGATGCGGAGGGCGTCCTGCAGCAGAGGGTAATCTGGGTGACCGGACGGGGTGTGTTTCAGAAGATCCTGTGAATTTAAACACACACACACACATTTAGTTTGATTTACACACTTTACAGTATCCGAGCGATCCGACTGTAGACGATGGTTGCTACAACATTGTTAAGTGGTTGCTAGGGTGATCTAGGTAGATGCTAAGTTGAAACTACTGGTTGCTAGGCGATCAAAATCAATAGGGCCCATGTCCAGGTTTCTATTCTACATGTGACCTTTTTTAGCCCAGCTTACAAAATCAAAAATCTGATTGGTTAGAAGTCATAACATAAATCTCCTCAACATCTTACATTCATGTCCACAGTTTAAAATCTTACGAGATGATGTTGTGATGGAGTACAGGTGACTCACGTGTAAAACAAGGGTACTGCGGGTCACTCTGTCCACCGGTTTGTAGAGCAGAGCTGCAACAGACAAGACAGAGGGGAACAAACACACCCACAGTGGGAGATTATCACAAGAGACACTTTCATACTGCAGGCCCAAAAGCCCGTGTTTGAAACCTTATCTAATCCACCCACTCAAGGGTATTTATGCAGCTGAATATAAAAGGAGGAACGATATTACATGCTGTGAGCAAAATGTGCAACAGTGTGTATATATATATATGTGTGTGTGTATATATATATATATATATATATATATATAGTATATACACACACACACACCACTTACACACTTATATATCAGTCTGTCAGGGTTTAATTTACAGTAACATCCAGCTGACTGTACATTATCTCTTACATATATATATAAATATAATGGCCGTATACTGTAATAATATATAAAAACAGCATATAGAATCTTCTTACTTTCCAGCGAGTATTTGGCCGTCAGGTCTTTGCTCTCCTTGCTGCTCCTGACCTTCAGATTCTGTGATGACATCACAGACAGACAAACTCAGCTCAACAGGTTTTATGACCTTCACGCCATCAAAGGTCAATACAGCAAACCTGAACCGTTGTGTGTTACAGCAGCATATGCTAACCAACCAGAAGCCAGTAGCTGTTTACTTTAGTGATAAGTAGGGTGGTGGTTAAGGGTGGAGGTCGTTTTTGGATTCCAATATTCCAATAACGCTCCCGTGGATATTACCTCAGAGATTTCCGCGAATTGCGTGTTTGCCTGACAGCATTTCTCTGCAGTCTCCACGGCAAGTTCGTAATTATCCACAAACGCCCTGTACACGCCAAGCTGGCTGGCCTACGGGAAGAGAAACAGAGTGAATTTTATCCGCTCGTGTCTCTGTTTTCCACATAAGATGGAGTAATATTTTACTTTTGGATGCACGCTGTTGCAATTCTTGAGGATACCCAAGATATACAGTAACAAGTGAGATGTGCGCGTGGACTCGCCGTGGTGACGTGGGTCGCCATGGCAGCGGAGGCCAGCTCTACAACGAGCAATTAATATGACTGGTGCTTGTAAAGAGCCCATTTGGAAATCTGATTTAGTCCATCCAAACTCAATAGTGTTCCTGCGGCAGCACTGAAACCTCTCTCGTGTAAGAACTTAATCAACCTCTCAAGATAGGAATAAACATTAGACGATAAAGGATTGGCGTGGGTCTGTATGCTCGAGAATATGAAAGGCTGGAACAGATCCAACCACAACAAACTCTTACCGTACATAATTTGTACATCTCTACAGATTAAACTTTCAACACGAAGCTTCTTCAGCAAAATGAAACTTATAAATCCAGTTTTTGTACACCAGTTGGTTGTAATTTAGTTTTGCCTGACAATTTTCTCCTATGTTTTTAATCTCTGTGACGTCTAATTTTGCTACTGTCCCTTTAAGACTTACAGTGAGCATGACATTGTGGTGAGAACTTAAAAACTAAATAAGTGACATCATTGTTTTTATGATCTGCCATTGGTCAGGGATTCAGTCTTTCTCCTGCATAGACCAGAGAGTCCGGAACTGAAGTCATTTCGGCAGTGTGTGTAATCGTCTCCGTTATGAGCAGAAACAGTCGCCCCGGGCGAAGCCATCCGCAGCGAGCGTGAGAATTTACTCTGACTCCACCTCATTACAGCACCGAGAGCGATGATGACCGTAATATAAAGCAATGACACCACACGCCGGAATGATCCGTCAAACCGCAGCTCAACGCTGATGTGTTAAGCCATCAAGAACTGGATTTCCTCCCTGCAAAATATGCAGCTTAGATAAAATGATGAATAAATCATAAAAACACACAAATGCAACTAAATATAACCACTACTGCGAAAGAGTGACTCGATTAGAACGTTCGAATTTAAACATATGAACTGTGATTTCTCCTACAGCAGAGTAGAGCGCTAGCAACACCAGGGTCAGGGGTTCGATTCTCACTAAATGTACATAGCCATAATTACATAACCTAAATGTAAGTAAACACACTAAGAAAGTGCGGCAGCGCAGGCCAGCCTAGAGAAAGCTGAATCCAAACAACATGCGCACAAACTGAAGTGGATACGTCAGCTGGTTGAGACAGCTCGACAGAGAGCCCAGCACAGCAGCGTTCAGATCCTTTCAGCAGACACGCTTCTTCATGATGACATGAACATATGTCAGATCCAGCTGAAGATGAAAGAGGTTCTCTGCTCTGTGCACTTAGCAATGGAGAAGTAGGTCACAGGTCTGCCCCGAAAAGATGCGATAGTCACAATATCACCCTGTTAGAAAAACAGTCTCCAGAGAATTCACCTATAGATGCCACAGACTTAAACTCATCAACATCTCTCTCGCAGCCGAACGACGGAGCGCTTTACCGTAACCTGTCAGTACCCTGCGCTAACTTTCCTTCTCATTTGTGCGTGTGTGTTTTACATACGCGACACGAGCTGCCAGGAAGGAAGAGACGACAAACAGCGGGAGATGTTTCTGTTAGCAACTTCTGACTACGTTCTCACGCGCAGACTCTCTCTCTTTCATTCTTCTTGCTCGCTCTCCTGCTGAGAGGGAGTCACCCTCCTCAGGCGACGCCTCGCCTCCTGCCTCCGGATTCTTGTTAATGGACGCGGGAGAGGGCGACAGAATCGTTGACAAATAGCCTCCGGTCAAAATGACTGACTGACTGCCTGGAGAAAGCAGAGCACGTTCGAGGGGAAACACAACTTCAAGATTGTAGCTGTGGGATGGTGAAAACGAGGGACAATGAAGGAGAAAACGAGGGGGGATTTATCTGCCCTCCAAACAGTTTGTAATCACGTGAGGAAAGAAGTTAATGGAAAAGAGAGGCAGGAGTTGGAGAACACAATCTTAGCATAGCACTATTAATAGCTCTCTTCTTAAGACACACAGTAGACTCTGTACAAGTGATTGGGTGAAAAACAGCAGCACTGAAATGTGACTTTCAGAGCTACACAGACTCCTGCAGCCCAGACATTCTGTGATTGTGTGATCGTGGCTTCAGGGCCACAAATG
>JAZGTI010014140.1:0-14327 GCA_036877585.1 Botia kubotai
TTATACTTTTATAACAACAACTAGCAAATCAGTTTAAATGTTGAAATATTTTGGCAGAACCTATGGATCCTCGATGAGACGTGAGAAGTTCTCCAATGAAATTTTAAGTCTCTAACTGAAATATGGGAGTAAGGCTGATGTTTTGAATATTGCAAATTTACCTACTTGTTGCTAGATATCTATGCATCCCATCTATCCCAAAATGCAATTATAGCCATAGACCATCCATCCATCTATGCAAATGTACGTGATGTTTTACCATAGTGACCATAGGTGTGTTGGGAGGGAGAGTTGTGTTCTAGAACATTATACTTTAGGCTAGCTCCCCTCAGACTCCTTAATCTCACCTGCAGCAGTGTGTTCTGATGGCACACTCATTTAGGAATAGGATCCACTAGCCTATCTTGTGTCAGTCATTCACTGATACTTCTCTGTTCCTTCATTCATTTCAAAGGAGATCAACAACATTGTAAAGTGTATTCACACTGTATAAATGCTGACCTTAATCCTGCAGTAGATCCAATCTATTTGTTTTAAGGCATACATCACAAGATGTCGAGCTGTACACTGCAATGATATACAATATATGAGTTAATATTTGTATGTGTGAGTGTTAGGTATATGTTTACTGTACTTGAAGCCAGAATGTATTTTTACACCATTAAGTGTTTGTGTGTGTGTATGTGTGCATGTGACAAAATTTCTGTGAGATTTAAACCAACCATCTCAAAAATAAAGTGACTGTTTCATCATTTAATATATAGAGAAAGATAAGACCACATTAAATTAGGATGTTAGATTAGGTTTACATGTACAAATACATATTTTAACTGCGCCATTCATTCATTTTTGCAATTAAATGGTCCTGTGGTGTGACAAAAGTACAAATATTCTGCAAAGTCTCTCAATTAATATGAGATCATAAAACATAAAAATGCATAAATGCAAACGCATACTGTAATTATACAAGATCTACAAAATTGTTGTATATTGTAGCTTTACATAAAACATATGATGTCATACCTCTGTCAAAATTGATCAAAGAACATATATGTCAACCAACAAACTGTGCATACTGTAAACGATCTAAACTACTGTACAGTGTCTTCAAGAGGGTGCGCCTAACATGTTATGTTAAAAATGAAACATATAATACATACACAAAAGGCTTATTGTCCACTGCAATATCTCTATTGCATTAAACTTGACACCTGTATCCTACAGATACGAGATCTAAATATGTCTAATGTCACAAAAACAGTCTTCTTCCACCTTAGCAACTTTGCTAAGCTGTGGAACATATCCGCTCCTGATACAGAAGCTAGTTTATGCATTTATGACCACCAGACAGGACTATTGTAATGCACTACTAGATGGTTGTTCAGCATCTTCAATAACAAGCTACAGTTAGCTACAAAAAAAATATTTTCATATAACCTCAATTTTATTATCTCAACACTGGCTACCTGTGAAGTTCTGTATCACATACAAGTTATTGTTACTTACTTACAAGACCTTATACGGGTTAGTTCCTGTATATTTAACAGATCTTCTGTTAAGTCCACTAAAGTAGGTACAGAGTTTTGTATTTAGCTTCGAAACTCTGGAACAGTCTTCCTGACACTGTTCAGGGGTCAGACACTCTTAAAAATCAAATCTACTTTAGATTACCCATTACATTGGATAAAACGCTACATATTACCTTGTGCTAGCAATGTTAGCAACAGCAGGTATGCTAATTATTCTATTTGCCTCCTGTTTCTATCTCAGGATACCTATCCTGGGATAGCTACAGATTAAGCCAGCTCCAGGTCCAGCATCCTAAGATGACTTCAGAAGACCCAACAGTACAGAGTACAGAGAAGTGTACGACCTCAGTGAGAACTTCAGATGATTGCCACTTCTGCTTTAATGTATAAACAATATTAGCATACAATATTATGTATTTGGAGCTTCAAACTAATGAGCACCATTCACTCCATTTTACAGCTGGGAAGAACTAGAATGTTATTTAATATAAGTCCAATTGTGTTCGGCTGAAATAAGATAGCCATATTCTCTAAGGATGCCTTGCGCTAAAGTAATTTTTGGGCAAAATATCATTTTGGGGTGGACATATCTTTAAGTTCAAATGCACTTACAGTATTTGTTTCAATAACTGTTGCGCAAATTCTGGGGATCTTCTTTTGAGCCATTGGCATCAGTTTTAACATCACCTAAACTTGTTTACTAGGACCCTTCAAAGGTCTAAGACTTTCCAGCAGAGGTTACGCTAGTTAGATCTACCGTGTTTTATCTGAACAGCTCGACAAGCTTGTGAACATGATCAAATCTCATTATCTTCAGTCATGTGAGACTGCTAAACAGCAGGTCACTCTGTGGTTACAACGTCTCAGCATGTTTCAGATTCGCCTCAGTCTGGAGAGCAGTTTAAGTTTCAGCAACATTGAGGAGGGTTTTATTGTGCATTGCGCTGCAGGAATCCACTTATTGTTGCAGGCCTGGGAAAACAACAACTGTGTCACTCATTTTGCAAGACAACCATCCAAAACAACATATTCACTCTTCTTCATAGACACTTGAGAATATATATTTATGTCAACAATGTCTTTAGGTAAGACGGCGCTTTTATTCTTTCAGCTGTAGCCTGAAGCTTCAAAACAAACACTCCCTGTACAAACTCCCTGTTATTATCTAATGCCAAGGCATTAACGCCAGCTGGGGCGAGAGAATGAAAGTTGTCTGTTGCGTCAGTCGAACGTCAGCAAGCTATTTTTAAATAGGGTTTGAATGATTGTCTGTGTAATTTTGCGGAATGTGGAATGTGAGCAGCAAAAATAATTGGTATTTTAAACATTCTACTGTTATTTTTGTCTTCACGCAGGGTGTGTAAATGGTATTGTACATGTATGCCTGTAAGGTGAAGCGTTAAGACAACATTACCTGTGACTTTTACGCACAGACACACACACAATGCCTGCAAGGAGAGAAGACTGACGCATCGATTCTGTAGAACATGCTCGATTAGTAGAACATGACAATAACAATAGCAGTAGCATAATGGGCTCCCAGAGAACACACTGTAACAGAGACGCTGGCTCAGTGGGATCCATATGCAGCAGTTTAATATGTAGAATAAACAATAGACAGGCAATGGTCAAACAACGGCGAACAGAGCAATGGAGAGAGTAAACAGGCAAGGGAACCTCCTCCATAACACACACGCTGATGAAATACAGACCTTAAATGAACTGTAAGCCGTCAATTCAATAGAACAAAAAATTAGGGCTTGACCTGATTTGGAGAATTTTGGGAATTGACCTGAATGTAAAAGTAGGCGGGTCATGGAAGAATGAGTCTGGTAATTGGAGGGGGGATTGCAGGGGCTTAATTATAGCATCTGAAATGTAAATTTGTTGCTTACATTTACAAACTCATTTACCTGAAACGTGGTCAAGTGTTAACGGAATGTGCATACCAAATCATATAACAATAACAATTCGATTTTTTAATATGCATGAGCATAAATACCCCAAAGTGACCTACATGTTTCTGTCAATGTTTATGTTGTGAAATCATTGTTTGGCTATAACAGACGTGGTCCAATTCAGCATCTCCTCAGTTTCCTGCTTCTGCCCTCACATGAACAGGGTCAGAACATGTTGGACAAACTCTGTATAGTTCCTTTATCAGAGAATCATTGGGCGGTGGCATAGGAGTAGGAATTCGAGCAGAAAGTACTCACAAACTGAAATGGACATTCCAGAATGAAGGGGCAGGATACACAAATGGGGTAAGATGGTAAACAGCGAAAGTGACAGTGCAAGAACTCACAGAACAAATACAAAAGGAAATGAAATATAGGCATCAACTTGTTTCAGCAACACACCTGAAACATAATTATTAACGTTATGTAGAACACTTTGCTAATTGGTCCACACTGGCCATACTAAATGTAGTATATAAATATATATTTATTAATTGTTTGTAATGGAAACATGATTTAAGCTTCCACATGGTTTACTACAGTGTAAAAAGTGAAAACATTTGTAGGCATTTACATTTTTTTAATGAGAATAACACTGACAATACAGACAACAGTGCAAACCAAACCTAGTAGATCCAAGAATATCAGAAACTGACAATTTACATAACTACAAACACATTCACTGGAATTACCTCAGTTCTGCAAACCAGAAGTCCATTTGCCTGGACAAATATTTCACCCTTGATCCAGAGGATAAACACAACTGACAGCTCAAATGACACATATTTTCATGCAGATGAATTAATATAAATGCTAAAATAATATGAGCTGCATAATGCCCTAAAGGCTTTCATTGTAACCGCATTACCATGCACATATCACTTATTGTTTATATTTACAAAATAATGAACAATTCAAAATTATTTTCTGAGATAACCAACAGCTTGATGCAAAATTTAACTTGTTGTCTTACCTACTTATATTGCAGTTCTCTAAAAAATGGGTCCAACATTACATAATTTAATCACACAAACAAGTTTAAGTCTCAACTGTGTCATTATATTTTAGTACAGTCATGATAATGTCTTTAGGTGTCCCCAATGGGAAGCTTTAAGACAAGTAAACAGGAAGATGCATCTGCTATTAGACTTCATAAGATTATTTGATTAATGACATGGACCTCAAAGGTTATATAACACAAACACGTGAAGTGTCCTCCTCTGCCTGCTCTTATTAGAAGTGCTGGGCTGGTTGAAATGTGACTGACTGCTGTAGCTCCTTAGGAACTGATTCTGGCACATATCGGATGAGGCATGCAAAAGTAAATGTCAACTCATACTGGAAGACTATATTTTAGACACAAAGAGATTCTTAAAACAGTGTCTATCATCATTTATTCACCTTTATACTGTTCCAAATTCATCTTCCCCTTTTTTGCAACTCTTAAATCTTATTTGTGCATTCAAATATGGTACAGTTTGACATGCTGTTTAAAGTTTGGTGTTAAGGACATTAAATGTCATCCCTCACATGGCAGCGAATGTTCTATCAGCTTTTAGAGAGAGAGGGAGATTTGAGGTGAAAGGCTGTGGAGGAGGGATGTGACAGATGATTCAGGGAGAGGTGTGATGAACAGATGAGAGGTGGATGAGTGGATGGACAGACAGAGAAGTGGCTGAGTCTGTGTTGTGGAGGTGGAACAGTTGTGTTCAATGTCAGCCTTCCTCAGAATCCTACCACCAGCCTGATCAAAGCCTGAGCCATACCATCAGTCAAGCTGCACACATTTTTATTAGTCTGTTGAGAAAGTCTGAAGATACTGGGTTCATATTATGAACTCTTGTGAAGAACTAATCACGTTTGCTACTAATCAAGTTTGCTGAAGTGGCTTCAGATCTTTGAAAATAAATAATCTGAATTTATTACTTATGACAAAACAAACAAAACAAAATTAAACAAAATTTAAAAACATTTTAAAACGTGCTGCAGTCTATTATTGTGCTAACCATTCAAGATACCCATTTTATCCAAATCTGTCTTTTTAGGGTATTGAACCTATTAACTGGTTGTTACTAGCAGTAAGTTAAGTAACTTAAAACACACTTTAGATTTTCATGTTATTTACCATTTTTTTACATGTTATACATTATATGTTTAATTTTTTACATTTTTAACATTAGATTCTGTAACTATGGTTACAGGGTTTTAACCATGCAAGTGAGTAATGCATGGTTGTGAGGCAATGTTTAGCAAGCATACAGCATTAAGAACATCAACAGCACATAGTGCACAACATATTACTCTCAAGGGATCAAAAAACACCTGCACACACCAGCTATGGCCGAGGCTTATGGGGAAAAGATCATGTCCAAGATCATGGCTCAGGACTTCAGAGTCTGCAAATCCACCCCACTGCTTACAACAGAGGAGACATTTCACACATTCCTGTAATGTTCTCACTGGCTGGGGGCTGAAGTTCCCTGCCTGTCTGAAACCTTGTTTGTGATTCTAAAACCAGGGGTGTGTGGGCAAGGGCTGTTATAATGCCCCTCTTTCTGTGGCTCTGCAGCCACTCCGCCCTCGTCCGTGAGGGATCATGTGTACTTCCATTCCACCTCAATCCCATTTTGACTCAGGGGCTGATAAACAAACACAAGGGTTATTTGCAGGTTAGTTGCAAAATCCTGTCATCCTTTACTCACCCACATGCTGTTCCAAACCTGTATGACTTTCTTACTCCTGTGGAACACAAAAGGAGATGGGTTACACTTTATTTCAATAGCATTAGCATGAGGGTTAGCAAATAGTAAAATAGTAGAATAAAAGAAATTTTATTTTAGTGTTTATAATTAATTAGTGCATTGTATGTATAAAATGAGTCATCACTCACTCAATAAACCTATTACTTGGGCCATGCCAGGATATTTGACGGTACGTGTTATAAATCAGCGTATCACTGTAATGTAAAACTGTTTTTGTGCAGAGAGTCTGGGAGAATGCACTGGCACAGAACCCACAAATCAACTGGCCAGCATTAGGACAAACTGTTCTAGTCACCGTCTCTGCCGTGCCACACACAGCTAAACTGTAATGCTATCTAAACACTTACTGTATGAGAACTTTCAGACAGAAACTTTCAGACTTTCAGACTTTCAGACAGACGGTTTAATATACACAGAGCAGACAACAACTCACACAAACAAAAGTGATGTCACAGCCATGAAAGCACATTTTTAAGACCTGTAGAAAATACAAAAATGTAGTTTTTTATTGTTTTACTTTTAATACTTAAAATTCAAAAGGCATGCACATCCAAATGAAAAAGGTGCAGTATCCAAAAAATAATGTTCCAATATAAACATGTACTTCTTGACATCATGACGCTGATGATGTCACATGTGTTTTTGTGTTTTGAATATGTGATTTATTTTTCAGGTCAAGATTATCATTATTAAATAAGTTAAAATATTAATCTTTGTTTTAAACACCAAGCATTCAGAAGACATTATTATTAAGACATATATTAATCCACCGGAGTCATATGGATGTCTTTTAAAATGGGTACACGTGGTTTTTGGAGGGTAAACATTTTGGTTGCTCTTCCCTTGCATTCTGTGGACCTACTAAGACAAGATATTTTCTAAAACCCTTTATTTATGCTCAGCTGAGGAAAGATAAATATAAGGGTAAGTCAAAAATGAAAGAATTTTTATTCCAGGTAAACTATTCCTTTACTGTTGAGAGTTGATTATAATATCGTATTGTTGACTAATGGTTCATAACACGTGTTAGTTTAATAATATAATATGATGGTGACAATGATAAAAGGTTAGGTCATCATATTTCACTGACAAAACCATCATTTCTACCGCCAGCCAAAAGATGACATCACCTTTAATCCAAACCACCGATGGATCAGATAAATTCTCTCCGGAATTGGAGAAAACTGATATAAAACAAATCTGACTCTTTTATTTTAATGGAAAAATTCCCAGTTTAAATGGCACAGGCATTAAATCCTCCAATTTGCTGAATAAGAGATATTGGTGATATAACATATGTTCAGCTCAGAGATTGAACCCAGAACTAGATGACGTGAAATCTCTCCTTTAAGCTTCTGACTGAAAGGATTTATCATGGCCTCTTTTTGTTTTAGCTATAGTGAGCACTGAAATGGGCAAAAACGTCTTCTAAACTGAAACTGAAGGAGGGAATCACGCCATAGAAACGAAAATATCACAAAAACTCAGAATACCTTAACAATCACATAGCAACTCCCTGACACTTTTACATAAAAAATATAAAAATCTCATTAGTATTTACAGAAATTCATATGTGTATAATAAAAAGATGAATTTAACAATTTAGTTTGTAAAAAAGAATCAATTTATTCAATGCGGTGTTTTCTGAAAGTCAACACAGTCTATGCAGTGTTTGCAAAAGCTTCAGGCAAGAACATGAAAACACAGATCCAGCTAATATTGTTTTTGTTGAATCATCACTTTTCACTGTAATAAAATAAAATGAGTGTTGTTTTAGGAACACGGTCTGCATTGACATTTATATAACTCAGCCCCAGCTGGGCTACCTCACTGGTCCAGCTGTGCCTTTAATCATTTAGGTTCATTCTAGTTTTAATTTGCTACATCTATTCTGTTTTAGAATCTCTCTCTCTCCCTTTCTCTCTCTTGTTCTCTGTGGGATTCTGGGTAATTTTAATTTCTGCAATGTGGTGGGCTGCCATCTCCGTTGCCACGGCATCGTCCCATCCGTAGGTCTATAAATAAAAGCTCTATTCAGGGTGAATGAGAGTGTGTGTGCCATTGGGAGGGCACACTGGCACATTATTCCCCATTGATTGCAGCTGTACACTAACATCAAGTCAAGTGAGAAGTCTAGTGAGTGACTAACAGCAATCAATACATGTCTGCTAATTTGCCATGACGTGATGTCTGTCCATGTGATGAGTCCACATCAGCAACCCTATTCAATTCTGCACCACTCCAGTGATGGGCCTAAAGTTTCCCTCTGGCAGAAGAGTTATTTATATTCTAGGCTTATAAAATCAATCAGACAACAAAAAACTATTTTACAATAAACAACTTCATCTTTCTCTCTCCTTCATCCTAAAGACATATAATGTTCTTCTCTACTCAAGCAGAAAATGTTGCACGCTAGTATTACACAGTCATTAGATAACATCCACCACACAATGAAGGGATACCTGATTAGTTTGTACATAAGACAAAGGGCTTACTTACATATACTAGTAATATATAAACTAGTAATATACTAGTGATTTGAAAATATACAGAATAGGTTACTTATGTAACTTGGTAAAAGAAATATAGGTCAAATTCAACCGGAAAATAGATCTGACTAGCAAAAGCAAGTATTTGCATATTTACAAAGCAAGGAGACATAAGTAATCTGCAACCATAACCCACAAGTTAATGGAAATTATTTGTGAAAACTGTGTGACATTCCACACACTGATCTACTCAACCTAAACTCTAATCAAATTGTATTCTATTTAGATTATTACAGAGATCACTCACAAAATTCTCTGATAAGAGGTGTTTTAAAAAATTGGATATACTGGTTTGAATTTTAAAATTTGTGGGTCATAAGTCCATAATAAAGTGAATTAATAATACATTTATAATAAAACTAAATGTTTACATTTTTCTATAGTAAAAGTGTCCTAGGTGATAACTGCTTACTGGCAAGTAGATCAAAAGACCTTAAGCTAAATCTAAGTGATTAAATCGAAGTGTTTTTCTTGTAAAAAGTTAATGCAAGTAAATCTGTACAATTTTTGTCATCCTCCACCCACATATTGTTGTATTCAACAATATCCAAGTTATAGTTCACACCTCCTCATGAGTTGCTTGATTCTTGATTCTAGGTATTATTCATGACAAACTAATGTTAATACATATGGTTAGGAGTTTAGAACAAACTCCAAATTAGTATAAGCAACACTAATTAATAATAGTGATCCACTAATAATAGTGATCCTTACTTTATGAATCTTCATTAAATTCATTATTTTACATAAATAGTGTGTGATTTGTTGTATTTTTGTGGTCTGATAATTGAGCAGGTTGTTCTGACAGGCAGCCAGGTCCAGCTGGACCTAATGTTCCCATGTCTTCATCATAAACCCAGAAGAGCCCAGATCAAACTGACAGAAGCGTTTGCATATCCTGCTTACGCAACCACAATTTAAACTCAACTTAACCTAAGGCATCCAGAGTACGAGGAGAATAACCAGAGACAGAGGAATACATAAAAAATGAGAATTTGCAAACGTCACAGGCTTGTGTGGGTCAGACCCTGAGGCCAAAGGGCTTTAGTGGAGTGGAACATTTTGGAAAACAAAAAAGCTAAAATGCTTCACGGTCCCCTATGTTTATGTATAAGTAAAAACTGATGTCAGTGGTACAGAGAGATAAGACTTTTTTGGCAGAAATCACAACAGTTAACAGGCACAACGTGGATAATCTGATCGAAGTCAAATAACAAGCATGAGTCGAGACAGGCAGCAAATAATCATAAACATTAGAACAGGCAATAGGTGGGGGAAGGCAGCAAACAATCATGAACAATAGAATCAACAGGCGTAGATCGAGAAAGGCAGCAAACAATCAAAGAAATCGACAAACAATCCAAAACTAGGGCAGGTGGAAAAGAATCAGTAATCCAATAACAGAATAACAATGTGTAGAAACGCTCAGTAATGAGAGCTGCTCCTGACGCAAAGAGGCAAACGGCGGGGATGAGGGGCCGGTCTTTCCGGATGAGTCTGGTGGAATTCCTCGGTCAGTGTTGGGTCCAGGATATCACCTGCATTTACCCATGACCTCTCCTCTGGACCGTACCCCTCCCAGTCCACCAGGTACTGCAGCGTACCGCCCCGATGCCTGGAGTCCAGGAGTTCCCTGACTCAGTATGCCTCCTTGCTGTCCACTATTATAGGGGGGGTCTGTCCACTGGGTGTTTCCTCAGCTTTCCTCTCCAGACCACCAGCGAGTTTGAGCAGTGACGTGGAAAGTAGGAAATATGCAGTAGTTAGTGGGCAATTTGAGACGGAAAGAAACAGGGGTGATTTTTTGATCATTTGAAAAGGACCTACGTAGCTGGAATTTAACTTTCGACATGGGAGTTTGAGACGAAGGTTCCTGGTCGAGAACCATACCTATTGGCCAGGAGTGTATTTGGGACAGGATCTGCAGTGGGCGTTAGCTTGAATTGTTTGTCTCCTGACCGTGTGTAAGAAGTGTGTGTGGGCTCTTTCCCAAACCTCCTCGCTTCTCTGAAGCCAATCTGTGACGGAGGGAAATTCTGAGGGTTCGCAGGACCAGACAAACAAAGGTGGTTGAAATCCCATTACACACTTGAAGGGGGTTAGACCCATTGATGGTTTTACCAGGGAGTTTTGGGTGTACTCAGCCCACAATAAATATCTGCTCCAATCCTCTTAATGTCTCTGGCAATATGATCTTAAAAATCTAGTAACTTCTTGATGAGACGTTCTGTTTGACCATTGGACTGCAGGTGATAACCTAAAGTGAGGCTTATGTTCACTCCTAGGCCCTTGAAAAAGGCAGACCAGACCCTAGAGGTAAATTGTGGACCTCTGTCAGATACAATATCTTCCGAGAGGCCGTAAAATCTAAACAGATTGTTGCACAGTATTACTGCGGTTTCAATTGAGGTGGGGAGTTTGTGTAGTGGAATAAGTCTGCAAGCCTTAGAGAATCGATCTACAATAGTTAGTATAGTGGTGTTTCCCTGAAAAGGAGGAAGATCAGTGATGAAGTCTATTGCAATGTGAGACCAAGGGCGTTGGGGGGTGGGCAGAGGCTGAAGTAAACCAGCTGGGCATTATTTGGGACTCATAGAGCTTTGGCATACAGAGCACTGCCCAATATATTTAATAGTGTCTGAGGAGAGAGAAGGCCACCAGTAACGATTAACGTAGGAACGTAGGAATGAGGAGTTCTTCAGTCTGGCGCGTTAAGGAATCTGCTTTAACATTCTTAGTGCCTGGGAAATAGGTGACAGTGAATTGGAACCTAGTAAAAAACAACACCCTTGGGCCTGATGTGGATTAAGTCTTTTAGCGTTACATAGATATTCAAGATTCTTGTGATCTGTGAAAACGTTAAACGGATGTGTGGCTCCCTCAAGCCAATGTCTCCATTCTTCTAAAGCTAGTTTTATTGCTAGTAATTATCGATTCCCCACATCATAGTTGCGTTCAGCTGGAGATAGCTTACGTGAGAAGTAAGCGCACAGGTGTAGGAAGATCTCCATGGCGTTGGGAAAGAATGGCGCCTACTCCCGTGTTGAAGGCATCAACTCCAACTATAAATTGTAATTCTGGATCAAGATGTCTAAGAATGGGAGCTGAGGTGAAACGTTTCTTTAACTCTGATGAAGCGCCTATAAAAAATATAGAAACGCTATAATTATCAGTTATGCAGCACAAGGCAAACAAGACTTCGCAACGAGTGAAGGAGTGAGTCTGGTTTATATGATAAGCGGTAATGATGGTCAGGTGACAAACAGGAAGTAATCAGTTCTGGTGTAGGTGCATGCTGGGATCTGTAGTCCGTTCTGGATACTGTTAGTACTCCGGTGAAGGTCCCCTTTGGTGGCATTGTGGAGAGGGAGCTGGAGCCTCCACCGTGACACTTAAAGATTAAATGGGGTCTCTGGCAGAGGACTGGCCGCCACGGCAGCAGGAACAGCAGCGCATGGAGCAAGGAATGTGTTGGCTTTGATTCTCTATCCAAAACATCTAAAAATTCACTTTTTGTTTTTTGTCTTAAAAACTTTAGGCTAAAGTGAGTATTTACAGTGACCTCCCCTTACACTTGAGCAATAGCATGAACTGGCTCTATTAAATCTAAATAACCCTACTTTCCTAATAAAAAGAGATTAAAAAATAGGGATGGTTATTAAAACTTTGCAATAAAGGTGGTGGTGGCCTAAGATTATAGCACAGTACTGTATATAGTACACACAGTCTGACAGTGCTAAGTGGTGAAGAGAATACAAGGAAGAATGTTTGTAATTTTGTTACCACACCCATTCTGAAAGACAAAATGGATTTCCAGGGAAAATTAATAAAAGTTTTTTAGCAACCAACAAGAACACCCTAACAAACCACCTTAGCAACCACCTAGCAAATACACAGATCGTCTTGTTTCACAAGACCTGGTTTAGCAAGAACCAGAAAAGTTGGGGACATAGATATTCATATATTCATGGGAAAAATGATTAGGACAGTAAAGAATCTTGTTGATATTTGTTAAAATGTTGCTCTCACATTTTCCAGACCTTCTTCATCCAATAAAGCAGTATTCATGCTGTGGTGATACTTGCACACAGATGGAGAGGTCCTTAAAAGCGTCACACTATTCAAGTGTTGTTGTTTTTTTGTGGGATCGAGAAATGCAACTATTACTCTGCCAGGTCTGCAGACATTAGTAAGGTGACAGGAACACACCACAACACACAACACCCACGATAAACACAAGAAATGACTGGTGGCTCGGTTACTGTTGTTTAGTCAGATTTAATGCTAAGTCGCATTTTTTTACTTTAAAATTATTTTTATTATATGTCCACTTTATTATCACATTGTATGCAGAGCTTTGCACAGTGTGTCCCATAGGAAAGACAGCAATGAGATTAAATGGAAACTTTTGCTTAAGTCTCATTTATCTCAACTCAGAAATCTAACAAATGTTTCAGAAGAGAGTTTCAGAAAAGATCTCAACATAGTCACAAACAGAGATTAGATTTGCCAAGTCTGCAATCAAATGTCAATATTATTAACAATTGTAATAGGAAATCAAACATTTCTCATAAAATTAACTAAAATCTGGATTGGTTTAGCAATATAATTGACATTAATTTTACATCTCCATACTTTTAATGTATTTTAACTGTCTCATTTGTTTCTGTTTTTATTTCTCCTAAGCAGTTTTAGGAGAAACATCAGAGACAAAGTTGGTACTTAAATAAAACAACCTGAGATCTCTATCAAATCTCCTGAGCTTTATCTCTTAGAAATATATTTTTCCCATAGGGTGTCCTATGTATAAGGCTTCTAGAGTCTTTCTTAAAGTGTTTTCTGTGCAGTGTTCAAACTGTTAGCACATTAGCGTATTTTGCTCTGCTAATTCATCAACAGCACTTCAGGCACTGTGACGTCACATTCTGTGAGTTACGCAAGTTGTCCTCCTACAACCAACAAAGGCCCATTTCACTTGAAGCACATATTTAAACGCCTGCACATGTGTTTACTTTTAAACCCTTGGGGTTGTAATCACGTGATGTTTATACGTGTATGTGATGTCACATTCATGTGGGTGACGCCTGCATTCTTTCTGCACTGAGACACTACAAATGTACACTTCACTTAAGCAGGAAAACACTTGCCTCACAACGGCAGCAATTACGTGTGAGAAAGAGAAGCAACACAAGGATGGGCCAAAACAGTGGTATCCCTGGAGATACCTCCCTGCAGCCTCAGGTGTCAGAATGCAGTGTTCCCTTCATGAATAATGAAGTGGTGCTTTCTACTTTTCTCTGTCAGAACGGTCTAGAACACCCCCACTCGTTTTCTCCCTTTTTTATTTGCTGAGAAAAGTTTTATATTTGTTTAAAACTAATATTTAAAGGAACAGTTCACTCAAAAATTTTAATTCTGTCTCTTGTTGTTCCAAACCTATATGCTGTTACTGAGGAATGTCAACCCCCTGAAGTATCAGTAATGTAGTTCATGCAACCTGTTCATTCTCTAAGTTATCAAACTAGCATA
>JAZGTI010014141.1:0-14326 GCA_036877585.1 Botia kubotai
TGAACAAACAGCATCATGAAGACCAAGGAACTCACCAGACAGGTCAGGGATAAAGTTGTGGAGAAGTTTAAAGCAGGGTTAGATTATAAAAATATCCCAAGCTTTAAACATCTCAGGGAGCACTGTTCAATCCATCATCCAAAAATGGAACAAGTATGGCACAACTGCAAATCTACCAAGACATGGCCGTCCACCTAAACTTACAGACTGAGCAAGGAGAGCACTGGTCATAGAAGCAGACAAGAGGCCCATAGTCACTCTGGAGGAGCTGCAGAAATCCACAGCTCAGGTGGACAGATCTTACCACAGGACAACTATAAGTTGTGTACTCCACAAATCTGGCCTTTATGGAAGAGTGGCAAGAAGAAAGTCATTGTTGAAAGAAAGACATAAAAATAGAAAGTCCCATTTGCAGTTTGCCACAAGCCTTGCAGGGTAACACAGCTCATCACCCTGAACACACCATCCCCACTGTGAAAAATGGTGGTGGCAGCATCATGCTGTGGGAATGCTTTTCTTCAGCAGGGAGGCTGCAAAAGACTTCCAGCAAGACAATGACCCTAAACATACAGCCAGAGCTACAATGGAATGGTTTGGATCAAAGAATATTCATGTGTTGGAATAGCCCGGTCAAAGTTCAAACCTAAATCCCATTGAGCATCCGTGGCAAGACTTGAGAATTGCTGTTCACAGACGCTTCCCTTCCAATCTGGCTGAGCTTGAACTATTTTGCAAAGAAGAATGGGCAAAAATGTCAGTCTCTAGATGTGCAAAGCTGGTAGAGACATACCCCAAAAGACTTGCAGCTGTAATTGCAGAAAAAGGTGGCTCTACAAAGTATTGATGCAAGGGGGCTGAATACAAATGCACACCAGACTTTTCAGATTTTTATTTGCTTTAAAAATAAAAAAAAACATGTATAATTTTCATTTCACAATTATGTGCTACTTTGTGTTGGTTTATTACACAAAATCTCAAATAAACATTTAAGTTTGTGGTTGTAATGTGACAAAATGTGGAAAAGTTCAAGGGGTATGAATATTTTTGCAAGGCACTGTAATTGCACCTGTAAATGCACACTATCTGCACTGACCACAATGTTTCGTAAATGGAGTGCAATCTATGTGCTGTACTGTTTTGCCGCTTTAGAACGGTATATAAACATAGTTGGCAGTAACCAGCATAGGCAGTAACCAATATCACCTGACAATGGTTAAACGTTCCCTGTCTCAGGAACATCCAGCGTGGCTCGGGCGTGGAGCGCGACTTTTGATGAGCTCATTGGGAAACACATTGAAAACTTCTGCAGGCTCCACTTTAGCATGAACGCCCCAGGAATACTAGCCGAGTATCCCGACATGTTTGCTGTCATCATCATTCTCATTTTAACAGGTAAGCCAATAAGAGTCTGATGTAAACCGAGCTCTTCATAATAATATGTATAATGAGGTGAAGAGGTTGGATGTAAGATCTAATGTTTGGCTCTTGAATGCGTTCTGCAGCTTTGTTGGCATTTGGGGTGAAGGAGTCTGCTATGGTCAATAAGGTGTTCACCTGCATCAATGTTCTTGTCCTGATGTTCGTGGTGGTGTCAGGCCTGATCAAAGGAACCATCAAAAACTGGAATCTAAATTCAGAGGAGATCCTCAACAGCACATACTATACAAAGTAAAGATCAGTTCCTGTTTCCTTTTGATAAAACAATTATGTTTGAAGAATGTTTCAAAATACAGCATATTTTGTTGTGAAAAAAGTCATTGTAGTAGAGTAATGCTGTAATTCGGTAATTGTTTGTTTTACCAGCACATCAGTGCTTTTGCCATCTGGAGACAGTTTGGGTGTTGGTGGCTTTATGCCCTTTGGTTTCTCTGGAGTTTTGTCTGGTGCTGCGACCTGTTTTTATGCTTTTGTCGGGTTCGATTGTATCGCCACAACAGGTAAGTTCAATTGAATTAAAAACTGGATTTCTCTGTTAAGCGTTTCGGACATCTTAATCGGTCATTGATGTCAGTACAATTCAAAATGATGATGGAAACAAAATGATCAAATTATTTCAGGACAGTCAAAAGTGTTATTTAAAGGAAATTTAGTAAGAATGTATTTCTCATTCTTACAGACTGTTGTGAGACCTCATTAAACTGAAGAATATTAAACTGAATGTTATTACGCCGTACACAAGAAAGTAAATAAAACTAAAACTATAATAATAGTAGTCATAATCAAAATAAGCAATGTAATTAAATTAAAGGCTGAGCTGATTGTCCACAAATGGATGTCTAAATGACATTAATGTTTATAGCTTTAATTCAAGTTTCTCAGTCTGTCTATTTCGGTTTTTCTTTTTCTGTCTGTTCTTCAGGAGAGGAGGTGATAAACCCACAGCGGGCAATACCCATAGGCATTGTCTCATCACTGCTCATCTGTTTTGTGGCATACTTTGGCGTGTCAGCCGCCCTCACGATGATGATGCCATACTACATGCTGGATAAGAACAGCCCCCTGCCAGTGGCCTTTAAATATGTAGGTTGGGAGGGCGCAACTTATGCGGTAGCTGTTGGATCTCTGTGTGCTTTGTCCACCAGGTAAGAGCTACCCAAGGGTTGTGTGGCTGAAAGTGTTATAACATTCTGATAGCAATCACTAAGTAGTCTAAACAAATTCATATTAATATATAGCTTCTGTGGAACACGCAGGACCATACAATGTCCGCCCAATCATTGCATTTGGCCTGAATGCATCAGTAAAAGTAAATAATGATTGATCCCAGTGAATTTTATTGGTAAAGCTAATCAGCTCAAGTACGTGAAATGCATAAACTAACTGTTTGACAAAGACAGAAAATTGTGAACGTATGTGTCTCTCCTCTCATTTAGTTTGTTGGGCTCCATGTTCCCAATGCCCCGGGTGATATGGGCCATGGCAGAAGATGGGCTTCTCTTCAAATTCCTGGCCAACATCAGTGATAAATCCAAAACCCCCATTATGGCCACTGTAACCTCGGGTATAGTGGCAGGTGAGACTCAATCCTTTAGAGCTCTTGGTAAAGACACAGGTTTACCTTTTGTAATTTACTAAGCATTTTCAGTTTACATTCATATACTTTACACCCCGTCAGGTATTTTTAATTGTACAACAAGTGACATTCTACTGCACTTAAGTGTTTTTTATATAATTGTTTATATAACAATTATATATTATAATTGTCAAATCGCATAAATTTACTTTTGTCCTAGGTTTACACATTATTCCAAGGTGACCTACAGTGCATATGAAGTATACATTTAACTGCATGTCAAACTGCATGTCATGACCTTGCTGTTGGGAATGTCATGCTTTGGCCTTGAAGGAAAGCTCCTTCATTTCAAGTAACAACAAAAAAAGACAGTGTATTTTAATTAAATATAACAGTAAATTATCTTCTAACACCCAGTCATTATCTCAACAGCTGTGATGGCTTTCCTGTTTGATCTTAAGGACCTGGTTGATCTCATGTCTATTGGCACACTGTTGGCATACACACTGGTCGCAGCTTGTGTCTTAGTTTTGAGGTATGCTGTGAGATATTTGTGCATATTTGGGCTCTTATCCTGTAAATAAAGTTTGTCAGTAAATAAACAAGTGTTTGACCTGTTTGTCATTTCACTGAATTTAATACAAACTCCATTTTGTTTGGTAAACATTTGTTTCCAGTTTTTTTATTTGTATGTATTATTTTTAAATATGAAATTAAATCTTTTGTTTACTGTTCTACATTCAAAAGGTAACACCTGGTGATGTCATCATTTTGATGCATACAAAATTATGATTCTAATTTAAAGTTTGATCTGAAACCTACAAATACAATCATATCAGATTATAGGTGTTGGGTTGTATTTGACTTCAGCTCTCGCTCTTAGGTACCAGCCAGAGCAGCCCAGTGTGAACGTGCAGTATCAGATAGCCAACAGTCAGGAGGAAACTGAAGCGGAGTCCATTAACGATAGCAGTGCTGACTTCCTGCCTGGATCTGAAGACCACTGCACTCCCGGCAACATCCTGTGCCCCAAAAACCAGGAGCCGTCCCGTCTCTCTGGCTTCACTGTCAACATTTGCACCAGTATATTAGGTCAGACTTATACCAAATACCAAAACATTTGCAATTGAAGGAATTTTTTCTAAGAGAAGTATAGAATTGCAAGGGCGCTAATATTTTTGGCCATGACTATACGTAATTTGCCAATGGAATGACCTGCAATTAATGACCGTTGCCTATGGAAACAGTCAACACTCAAAGTCTCTTATTTTTATTGTTTTTTTTTTTACAAAACAATGTTGCTCTCTCTGCAGGTGTGCTGGTGTGTGTGTTCTGTGTTGTAGCAGTGCATGGTGGCTTTCAGGTCTGGGCTGTTACTGTGCTTGTATCTCTGGCTGTGGTTTGCTCCATCATCACTTTCTTAATATGGCGGCAGCCAGAGAGCAAGACAAAACTCTCATTTAAGGTAAATACAAACTTGCACACAGAGTTTAATGCCTCTTGTACTGATTTAAACCGCTTTAACCAGTCCAAGCTGGTTTGCTGGTCTTCTAACCTGGTCTGACTGGTTCTTCTTAGCTACTTTTCAGCTGTTTCCAGCTAAACCTATTAAACACACCTAGGTTAAGCAGTTTCTTTTTGTGTGTATTTCCCAGGTTCCCATGCTGCCATTTCTGCCCATCCTCAGCATGTTCATTAATGTGTACTTGATGATGCAGCTGGATAAAGGCACCTGGATGCGTTTTGTCATTTGGATGGTCATAGGTGAGTAAGTGTAGTACATTATTAGAAGCCTTCACTTATCTGCAATACTGCAGTGTTTAGCAGCTCAATTAGTAGAGCATTGTGTTAGCAGTGCAAAGGTTGTGGGTTCAGTTCCCAGGGAATACAGGCACTGATAAAAAATACCTTTGAATGCACTGTAAATTGCTTTGGATTAAAGCTGATGAGATTTGAGAGCTACACTGGAGTGGAATATTTTGTGTCATTAAAAAGATTTCTAGCACCAAAGGATTTGGTGTATTGCATGTGATTATTAAGGAATACTTTCATAGTACTGTTTGCAGCTTGCCCACACCTGCTCACTATATGGCTAAGTGCTTTTGCAAGACAGTGACAACGGCAACAACGATTTAGCAATTTATTGAACAGTTACTGTAAATAATCTTGAATTATACTTTATAACCTAAAAATAAGATGGTTATCAAAAATTGTCCTATTATGCTGCAGCTTTACGTTTATTAACATTGCATTTATTTGATGTGCATTCACAGGTGTGTGACGTCGTATTTTTAAGCCAGAAATTTTCATTTTATAATTAAACAAGTGACCTTGCTGCTTAGTCCTACAGCATAAGTGTGTGATCTTGTTTATAACTGTTGTACAAAAATAACAATTGTGTATAAACACATCAGTCTGTGTTATACAAGTTTTACAAGCACACTTTGGAATACTGTTTGGCCAATCAAATAGCAATAGACTTCTCAGAAAATAGAGCTTATTTACAGGGAAGTTGTACTGAAATTTCTTTTGTTTTAGATTTAAAGCTTTTTATAAGCTTCTTTCCTTTCTTCCTAGGTTTTGGTATTTATTTTTCCTATGGGATCAGGCACAGTAAGGAAGCAGCACTGAGCAGTAACACCACAGAGGACAACACCTTCAAATCAATAATGACAGACAACCCACCTGTACCTGAGAAAGAGGCTTTCTTGAGTAGCAGTGTTAGTGCCACAGCAGAGGACCGCGCATCTTGAAAACACACTTGACATTTGACTTTTAACATTGCCATTTTTCATGTGCTCACTTTACCAATGTTTATTGCCCACCAGCTGAAACCAAACCAGGCTGCTACTGAAGATCTCTGCTGCTCTACAAAATAAGTGACCTTTATGTGTTACTACATCTACAGCACGAAGCAGCATTACAAGATGTGAGAGAGTGAGCTGAGGATTTATATTTACTTGATGAATTGTGAAGGACAGCATTACTGATTATAACAGGGTCACAGTATATGTGCTCTGATGATACATAGGGACTTACACTGCACTATTAGAACAGTCGTTCTTCCTTTGTCTAATTGGTTTGTATCTATTTATGTTTTTGCATGCCTCCATCATGCGTTTCTTTTGCCTTTTTTAAAGGTCTTGAGCAAAATGTATACAGAACCCAGCATTGCCCATAATTCCCTAACTTTTGAGTGTACAATCATCAGAATCCTCTCAGGTGGGAGGTCACGCAGCTTTTGTGGCCTTTATTTTAAGTTACTGAAAAAATATATATTGTGTGCAATTTTTTTTAATCCCTCTTGCAAGGAGCTGGTATAAAAAACGGTCAGTTATTCAGAGGATTGTCTTTGGTGAGATTTTCTGACAAGATTGACCAGTGTGTACACATTGCTTGTCTGTTGATGGTTTTACATTTGCATCTGGTGTTGGATTGGTTGTTTTTGTACAGTGTTTTGGATTTTTAAATGTATTCTATTAATGTTTTTACAATTTGTTTTGGGTCTGTGGATTTCAGAAAAACAAAATCCATTCATGATCAAATCAAAAGCGTTAATGATTACAATGATTACTGATAATGCAGTGAATGGTTTCACCAATCACTGCATTATCCTCTTGCCACTCTTAAGTTCATAATGCGCAATAAAAAACCTGCTTTTTCAAAAACATTGCGTCAGTAAAATTCATATTTTTCCCTCTGTTTTAAGAAATAGAGAAAAACAGTTGGTTCACATAAAAGATACTAACGGAACTGTATATTTACTGTAAATATCTTTACTGTTTTTTTGCAATAAATTATTTTTTGATTTTAAAGAAAACAGATTGCTTGTCTGTGTAAAAAAATTATGTTTTCATGTACAAGAATCATAGGTTACTATTTTTACCTTTTCAAGCATTGCATTACAGAACTGTGATTTGCCTCTTTCATTGGTTTATTTACAGTTTATTAATCCATACCATAGGATGGCTGTATAAAGCTATTAAAGGTAAATGCAAAATCATTAACATCAATTACATTTTTATATTTCAGAAAGGAGTAAGTGAATGTTCCAAACCTGCTAAAATTTGAGTTAGTTTGCTTTAAAGGACTTAATACTTTACCTGCTGTACAAAATGGTTGTACTGGCACTTTCCCTGGCGACCAGCAGGGGGTGTTAGTGATCCGTGTTAGGATAGGACACTGCTAACCTGACTGGGATACATCCAGCGTGTATACTATTAGGGGTGTCCGAGAACAGGGTTAGGGTGGGGTCAAAACCCTGTTTTGATGTAGGAAATACATCAACACGATCAATGGAAAAACTGCTTGTCAAGCGAATTGATGGGTTTTGAAGGACTAAAAATAAAGTCAGAATAATGGTACAAAACCTTGCAAACAATTATAAAATTAGGTTTCAACACAAAACAACGTTGACATTTAAACGTCACGTGAATGACGCGCTAAAAAGATTTATTTAAAATAATCAATTTTTCACAATTATAATTTCTTGACTAATCATTCCTAACACACAGTAATGAAATGAATATACTGCAGTATAATTAATAAGCATTAATGCAATTATATAATTACACGTAGGTGTGCTCTTATTTGAAATGCAGTTGGTAATTTTTATTACTATTCTTTATGTTGCCTCCCACCCACTGTTAATATTAGTCTAATGGTATTAAGGTGTACGGCATATATAGCATATGTTTCTCATGACAAAAGACAACAGGTTGATTTGTAGTGGTTTAAAGGAAAATGCGATACGATATAGACTGATGCACATTTTTAGACCCATGATCTTTGTATCTAAAATGCTTATTATATATTAGACATTACAAGGTGCATTATAAAGGCAGAGACAAAACAGGCATTTAAAATACAGGATTTGTCCCTACATGTGTAGATAAGTGTAGATGACATTGCTAATTCTTTAGTACCCTTTTTTCTGGTGTCTTTTGGATCTTGTAGTTTTAGGTCAGACCCCTCTGGGAGGCTTTATTATGGGTTCTAACCTGGTAAACACCTATATTGTTGCGCAATCAGGGGCACCTGCAGGATTTCATTTCAGGTTCCAAACAGTTTATAACATACAATTTCTAATTGATTTCTAGTTTGTTAGAAATCAATTTGTTGTCCAACAAATTGTTGGACAACAAGTTGTCCAAATTATTGTCCAAATTATTCCAACCAATTCAGATGTTTTGCTATTCTGTACATAAACAAGCCAAGCCAAAACCTGTGCAAATGCGCATGTGATGTGTATTAATATTTTACTATTTGCCAAAAACTACTGGTGGAACATTGTCACCTAACTAATATTTATGAATCATAGTTTAAAAAGTTTACATGTGCATATGAGGCCAGTAACCCTGTATATAGTTGTTCAGGGCACGCAAAATTGTTAAATTGTTTGTCGGTTGAAATTGCAGTGCCTAAATCTGCATTGGCTTTTGGTTTTAAGTCAAGTTAAACATACATACGAAAACAAATATCTTCTAACCCTAACATGGTTCGACTTAAAATTTCTCTCTGACTATAGCTGTGTCCTATATCACCCAAAATGTCAATCAATTTAGTTCCGCCCAAGACATATGTCATAAGTGTTTGCGAAGAGGGAGGGAGGTTAATGTTTATGATTATAGAGTTCAAAGGCACATTCACAAACAAACACATAATAATAATATAATAATATAAACAAATTAGTATATAAATATAGAATATATTAATAAATAAAAATATAGTAATATAAAAATAAATAATAATAATAATGACATGCATAGATCCGATAGTTCATTTATAATTAACTCAATATTTCATTAAAAACAATATATTTTGTTCTCATGACATTTTATATTAATCTCATATCCAGTATAAGGATAAACAAACGCAATTGCTAATTTGGGCTTGTTGTCGATGAATGGCTTGAATGTTATAAACGTCTACTGAATGCCAAGTTCATTGTAACTGAGAAACAGCGCCATCTTAATTAAAAATGAACAAAACGAAAATGTTAAATCAACGAAGCTCTGTGTGCAAGAGTATCTGAAGATCTTACGTTGCACAGACTGAGTTAACCAGAACGGGGTTTGAGGTTTTATCAGAAGAAATACGAAGTGACCCTGTTGGCTGTTCAACTTACTTCAAAATAAACCAAAAGCGTAAAAGTGCTAAAAATCTTCCCTCCGTCTGCCATAGCTATTATATCAGTTTCAACTTTGTATTGAAACATAAGTGTCAACAACTTTAAAAAGCATTGGATCACCAGCACTAAAATGAAACAAGGCTTTTATGTTCAAAACTTGATAAATCAAGAGGCTATGAGACAGTGTAGTACACAATGAGTCATTCCAGCCGATGCCACAAGGGGTCAGTGGGGGATTGAGTATGTATCACACTGCAGAAGTAACAGGGAGTGGTTATCTGCACTGTCATGGTGTCAACTCAAAGCACCCTGTTACTCATCACCAACAGCTTGTGTTGCAAATAGTAATTCATATAGAAGTTGTGAAAAGGTGTTACTAAATGTCAATGCTTTTAATTAACTTACAATACATTAACACGGAAATAGCACAAAATTGGTATAATAATATTAATTATAGTAAAAATAATAATGTTTTAGAGTGGCCTTACTATTATACATTTAACAAATTTGGGATTAATATGTATTTATATTTTTCCTTATAACTCAATGTAGTGGGTCTAAAATGGTTTTGAGTGTCTTTTCTGTTGCTGTCTTTCAGGTGTAATTGTAAACACATAAAGTCATCTGTCTCATTGTAGTCTATTCAGGGTTTTTCATTAGAAATAACATCAGAGAATCCAGCCTCATGCCTAAAGAGCTCTACAGAATGTTTACTGACTCTCTGATGTATTTTATACACTATGTATACAATACAAGGACCCAGAATATCATATAGACCTGTAAGCATCGTAGTAGCGAGATTAGGGCAAGCACCACTAACAGTTTCCATAGAAATTTTACAAACATAGCCTAGTTGTTCATATCTAATCATGGGAATATCATAGAAAAATGGGTTGACAAAGACCCTGTGTGAGGCCTCTAATGTTCCAAGCCATATCTAAACACCAAAAATTACTACAAATATGGGATGTAAGCAGAAAAGCTCAGATCAAACACATTTTCTTAAGCAAATGTGTTTCTGTGAATGCCCTTCAGTGTGTAACTAATAAATGAAAAACACAAGCTATTCCTAGACAACTGTCTCATTTTCAAATGACATAATTTGATACCAATACCGTGTATTGTTTACTCTTTAATATAAGGTGTTTGGTTTTTGCATTGCGATTTATTCTGCTCAATTATTTCAGCATAATATTATGGAACAACAACAACACCAAAAAAAAGGATAAATTCAAAAATGTACCACATTTAACCATTTTACTGGCTTTGCTTGGCATATTGCTTCACAAAATCAGGACACATCGCATAAATTAATGTTAGTAGGGCCACAAATTCATTCTTTTTACACTTTTACACTTTCATTCACCTGTAAAACACAATAAATTAATAAATTAATTCACAAGCGACCAAGAGTCTAACAGAAACGCTTTACAGAAGTCCACTTAATAAACTACAAGTAGATGTTTTCTATTGTCCTGCTTTGATGACACCCCTTAACAAACTACAGCACAGATATTCTACTACAGCTCACACACAGTCTTATAATCACCATCTATCACTTCTCAATAACAACACACTACATTTTACTTTCATAATAGAAAAAGATATTAAGAAACCAATTTCAGCCACTCTTTTCTTTTTACCGTCCATGAACTGGGCAAAGCCAGTGTGGGGTTGCAACAAAATTTTGTCCCACAAAATGTAACCATAAAATAATGGCAGTCTTGTAATGCACTCTTAAAAGAAACCACTGAACACATGAAAGGATATGGGTCTAATAATCTACCTAAGGTTTATATAACCACAAGTCCAGACCACTCACAACCTCATATGTAAGCTTTAAACTAAATTAATACAAAATGGTTTTTAGAATATGAAATGATCTAGAATGTAAAGACAAAAACTGGTCTTCCAAACTGCTAGAAATCGAGTATTTGGAGGTCCCAGCCCACCATAAAATACTGAACAAAATGCCAAATTCTCCAGAATCATCTTAATTTGATGAAAACTAATAATGGGCTATCTGGATATAATTAAATATCACTTTACATGGCTTTAATTACCCATAAGTTTATACACTCGATTATTATTTAAACATATATTTAGGATATCACCAACTTTTAATGGGTACTAGTACTCAAACATTATTCTCACTAATTTAGAATTCTCACTCATTTAGGCCTTTGAGAAAAGCAATGATAGCTATCATACTCATTACTTAACAATTGGCACTGTTTTCCACATTTTATTGTGTCTACAGGCAACACACACCTTCCAGAAATCTTGATTGTACAGGACTTGTTACTGCTATAGCTATTTGCATTACACAGCCGGTTTGAAATCAAGGTCAGCATTGTTTTTTCACCTTTCTTACTGTTAGTGAATGAAAACTTTGCAAACTAGAAACTGTTTATATTAAAAGGCCATTTCCTCAAATAACAACTGAAATATTTGATAAAATCTGTGAGATCTGAGAAATCTGAGAGAAAACAGCATTAAAATGCTAAATGCAAGTGATTTTTAAATTGTCTATATTTCCCTCTTCTGTCAGCTAATAAAAACATTGGCTTGAAGAATATAAACAAACAGTAAATGTTGTTTTTATTACATGAATAGAGCATTTCTTGAGGTTTTGCATATGTGTATTGTTTTGTTTTGTTTTGCTGTGTAACAGACCAGTTTATTCTGCAATGACAGCCAGAGAAGCATCACTTTTGAAGAGGAAATATTACATGGATGACTTTTATTTGACTTTTTTTTTTTTATTTGATGACTTTAATTAATTTCATATGCTTGCATTATTCCCTATTCAGACTGCAAAGTAAGGATTGTCCACGGAATACTGGGTGGAGCTTGGTGATGTCAGTTAAAATGGAACATTGCTTCAGAGGCAGAGCAAACTTTTAAAAAGGTTCAAAATTGTAAATAGAGTCACTGTTGATTTTGTTGACTAGTAAGGCTATGTTTATTTTCTCTTTTACTGACCTTAATTAATCTTGATTTGTGTTTCTAGCTTTTGATGGCTCATAATCTAAAAGGTATATCAGATCAGGCAACCAACCAAGTATTGACTCTACCTCTCTTCAAGAATGGTTACTTAAGAATAACTTTTTGATGTCCTGTTCCCACGTTAGAATGTTAATAAGACTTTTCTTATTATGACTGTCAACAGGTCTGTTTCTTAAGATCACATTCAAAGAGGGCAAGCAGCTTGTTAGGATGCACAGAACATTTCAAGTTAAATATGTCTAATGGCAGCCCAGTTGTGTTCTAATGGTCAGTTGTGTTTTTGTCCTCAAAAGGCCGAATAAATCTATGGCTTTAGTTTCTTTATCTCATTCGCTGTTTTGTCCTAGGCAGGATCAAATATTCTCCATATCATGGTGTGACAGTATTAGAGCATTATGGGTAATAAGGGCAACACATTCAGTGAGTCCAGTTTTTGCCAGTGTTTGAACTTCATCAAGATTTGATGCCTTTCGCCGACTCGCTTGACTGTCGGACATCTGTCCACTCCTGCATGGTGTTCTGAAGGGCCTGCGTCTTCTCTTTGTCCACCTGGACGTAGTCCACCTTCTCATCTGAGGTCACTGAAGATGTGGACGGCTGTGGGAAAGACAAAAAAGAGGCAAAAACATTTTAGGTACTTCATATATTATTCACAACCAAACAATTAAACTTCACTAAATGTGCTTTACATCACAGACGAGGAGGGTTTCCATTTGACTTTCCCCTGTTTAGGTAGAACAAGGCTTCCCACTCATTTATATGCATTTAAAAATTGGTCATAGCCCGTAATTAAACTGCTTGATTTGTTTCATTGTTTAAAGACATTAAGGAGAGATCATCAATGCAAGGGAACATAATTATCAGGCAAAAGAATAATAAAACCTTTTACAATGTCTTATTGGTTAATTATAGTGGGACAGGTACCTTTCTGTGTGGCCCAGGGGAACCAGGCTGAAAGTCCAGGGCCAAATAGTCCACATTTCCACAGTTCCTGGGTGCTGGACTGCTGGTACCACTCATTGCTGGGGAGGTAGATGCTGGGTTTTGCTGTAAATAAATGTCCGTTAGTGAAGAAACATCTAATTTATACAGAACCATACCTATGTCTGTAAGAGTAGCATTGACACAGAAGGGTAGTTTTGTTGAGGTCCAAGTCTTATCCTCACCATTGCCACATAGTTCTCTTCACTGTCTGCTGAATCAGTACTGGTAATGCTTTGAGTGGAAATAGGCCGACAGTGTTGTGATGACATGGAGTTCACGACAGGCCTGTACAATCAAGCAAAGTAAACCATTTCTTTTAAGCAAAGAGTTACTGACACAAGTGCTTCCTGTATAACTGCTTATTAAAACTAGCTTGTAGCTTGTAGAGGTATTCTTGATTTTATTATAGTTTTGCTCTTACAGCTAATATAAGATGGGTTAATTTTTTGCTTATACCAGGCATTCAAAAGAAAACAGGCACTGGTAAAACATCTATTTAACCAAATGATATCTGTAATTTATTTGCTGCTTGTAAACTGCTTGTAAACTTCTGAAATAACCAATGGAGAAAGATGCCTTGCAAAAGTATTCATACCACATGGACTTTTTCAAATTTTGTCACCTTAAAACCACAAACTTAAATGTATTTTATTAAGATTTTATGTGATAGACCAATACAAAGTAGCACACAATTGTGAAGTGGAACGAAAATGATATACGTTTTCAAAATGTTAAGCAAATAAAAATCTGAAAAGTGTGGCGTGCATTTGTATTCAGCCCCCTGTACTCTGATACCCCTAAATAACATCCAGTGCAATCAATTGCCTTCAGAAGTCACCTAATTAGTTAATAGAGTCCACCTGTGTGTAATTTAGTCTCATTATAAATACACCTGTTCTGTGAAGGCCTCAGTGGTTTGTTAGAGAACACTATTGAACAAACAGCATCATGAAGACCAAGGAACTCACCAGAAAGGTCAGGGATAAAGTTGTGGAGAAGTTTAAAGCAGGGTTAGGTTATAAAAAATATCCCAAGCTTTGAACATCTCAATGAGCACTGTTCAATCCATCATCATCCAAAAATGGAACAAGTATGCCCAGGCCCGTCGCGACAAGGCAGGCAAACCAAGCAATTGCTTGGGGCCCCGAGCTGGCCTGGGGGCCCCAAGACAACGACTGGTTAAGAATAAA
>JAZGTI010014142.1:0-14324 GCA_036877585.1 Botia kubotai
AGAACCATTCTCCACCTTTACCACACAGTGTTTATTAACAGCTTGCATTATGTCTGAACAACAATTAATCACAGACAAATTATGATGAAAACTTAATGCATGTGGGAATTTTGTGTAATTTCATACAATAAATCAAGTTGCTTAGTTTTAGTTGACTTTTCATTTTTAACGTAACGTTTAACTCATGCACAATGATAAAACATTAGCTGTTATGTTACCCAGGACCAAAACAAGGTCACAGGTCTTTAGGTTTAATATGTTACTTTGCTTCTCTGCTTTACAAGATGTCTGCTTCACTGCACACATAAACATCAGGTACTCTTTATATAACCGACCATGAGGTGGAAAATTCACATTAAATCAAATATAAACTTGACTGTGAATGCAGAAGCACAGCGCTGATTCCAATCTGCTCACTCTGCTACAACAGAACCATTAAACACACGCACACTGATGTTGTGAGAACTATAAACAAGCCATGCTAACCCAACACTGAGTCTTAAAGTTATACAAAGCATTTTAATAACAAATATTTTACAGCTAAGGTTAGGCTAGCATTTTTGAAAATTGTCTAAACCACCATAAACACACACTAGATTCCAGTCATATCAGTAGCCTAAAATAAGTGGTTTATTCAACATAAGGTGTATCACTGCTCATGGGAGCGGCCATATTGAGATCACATGACCAGTCCAATCCTACTCGCTCTGTCTCAGTTAACTACCTATTATTAGACACTCTTAGGTGTGTCAAGAGTTACAAATATGCCTGTAAATAAGCACTGAAATTGAAAGAGCACTTGTATAAACCAGTAATACAAAAACAACCCGTAACAACAGAGCTGACTGTCACCAAAGAGACATTTTCATATTTTAAGGATGTAGGACTGAACATGAAAATGAGTTTAGTAACCAAACATGTTTGATATCAGAAACAGATAACTGGTGTGTTTCTAGATACCTGGTGATACTCGGACAGAATGTTGTGCATGTCAGCCACATCTTCACTGGAGATCTGCTTCACGATCAGCGTGCGGTCATAGGAGGTGAAGAGAAGCCCCTCCCCCTGCCCATCACCTCTCGTGGGAGCACTGCGGGTCAGAGACACCTGACAACCACAACATCCACACGCAAAACTTCAGACCACACGTGCAGTACAAATATTCAAGCGGAATTATAATACACACGCTACATTGTTGAATAAAGCGCATAGCGACCTGCACTTCCTGCAAAGTTTTTTTTTTTACCTTTATTAGATGCATTTTAAACTAAAACAAGTCACCTGGTAGTCAAGATCTTCGATTCCGAATCTCTCTCTGAGATTCCTGAAGACTTGTGGACAGTATTCCTTAAATTTAAAATGGCCCGGAAGATTCTCTCTGTAAGACACAGAAGAGACGTTTCACAGCTGCGTCCTGATCCTGCATTTCATCACCCATCACCTCCAGCATTCACCATCAATACAAGAACTCCATATAAATCAAGGGAAACTCGCCTCTACTTATAAAATCACCTTCACCAACAACAGTACAATGACAACAAAACATGCAATGAAACAGTGTAAGTGTTTTGATAAATACTTGTTGAACAGATGATTGTTCACTTTAATTTTGGTGTTGGCTTTAAAGTCATCAGGAAGTAACATGACGGGTACTGGAACTTGATTCAGGTCATTTATCTGGAAAACAAAAACAGAAAACAGGAGTTTTCACATGAACTTTGTACATGCAGATTTGTTCCAAATCCCAAAAAGACTCGACTCTTGTCTACGCCCTCTTCTGACACATGCCACGGCGAGATTTCCAGGCGGTTCGTTATACAACCAAACCTTCACATAAACTTCCCACCTAAATACCTCACACCCGGATCTCTCTGATTCCATATTACATTCATGCATTTGGCAGACGCGTTTATCCCAAGCGACGTACAGTCCATATAAGTTATATATTGTGTAAAATTAATAAACAATATTACGATCATAATTACAGTAAAAACCTACAGATTTCCTAACACGTTTTTGACAAGGGGATGTTGTACATGCGCCCGAAACAGCTGCAATCAAATGAAAACAATCCAAACTTTGCAGCACTGTCGTTGCATGTCCTGCATCAGACCGCAACAGTTGCAAATGTTCAATCCTCACCGCGCGATGAAACAATGTATCGTTTCGAGCTTGACGTCACGCACCAGCGCACACAGCAACGCGTCTACACCCGGATCTCGCGTTTTGTTCAGATTTTGGTTAACGTGTGCGGGTTAAAAGACTTAACTAACCCATCTGATGTCGCATACGCGCTCGCAGCTAACAGTTAGCTCATAATATGCAGTAGCGCGATGTAGGAAGTTATGGAAAAGCGTTTAGCGCCATACCGAGTGATTGACGCCCCACATAAACACGCTGAGCATCGGGTCGCTGGCCCGGAACACTTTCACCCTCTGCTGCACAAAATGTTTCTTTTTGGTCTTGGTTTTGGGGGCGAGAATGACCATCGGGCTGGAGGCGCTGCCGGTGTTACCGAGCGACGCCATCACCCCACCGGTGTGTTTTCCGCTCGGATCCGCCTCCGTGTGTTCCTGCTCCGGTTCCTCTAGCGGACAATCAAAGGGTGGATAACACGCGGGCCTGCTGCTGTTTGTCTTTAGCAGGACCAGAAGGGCCGATTCTTCCCCGGACTGAACACTAGGTAGCTGTAGTGCGCTAGCGATCCGCACGCTCCTCCCACTGGTTCAGATCTTGATTCATCATGACAGCTCAGAAACAGGAACGCGGCGGACTGCGGCGCGTCATGCGCTTTCTGTGTGAACAGGTGAGACGAGGATCTCCGAATGGCGACTAAAGTACAATGTATAAAATACATATATAATTCAGCTATTTCTCATTTATGATATATAGCACATTCATAAACAGAAATGGGCCGATAGAGAGCCAAACATCCACGCGGAATTTGACGTGATGTGGAACACTTAATTTGGGCACAAATAGACAGATGTGACTTCTGCTGGTCCTTACTGTTTTGTATGAAATGTGATCAACAGGTTTGGTTGAGTGTTAAGTTAGAGAATAAACTACAACATTAATCTGGTAACGATGGAAGTCTGTGAGATATTTTTACTTTGTCTTTACATGTCTTTACTTTGTCTAATATGGTGAAACAAACGTGTGTGTGTGTGTGTGTGTGTGAGACAACCTCTTAATTCACATCACATGATAACGAAGCCCTTATAATTGCTATTGTCTGCTGTTACCCTGGAAACAAGCATGTCACTACAGTTTGAGTAAACAGTCCCGAATCTGACAACACATTGCAATGTAATCTTTTGTTTTTACTTCAGTCTTGTTTTTGCATGTTAGTAAAGGGAAGTGAAGATGTATTTAGCATAAAATAATAAAACGCAATATTATCACCTTAAAGATGTTTATCAATAATGTTAAAAAACATTGTTAAAGAGCAGAAGATGCGTCACAGAAATACATCTTTATTTTGTCGTTAAATGTGTACGAGACACTATTGGTACACACAGTTTCTCACCATATGGCTGTATTTTAGCAGCTAACAGCAGGGGACATCTGCTGTCTTGTTGCCTTTAACTCATAACTGATTCGAGACCAGCTGTATGTGTTTGGTTTCACTGTATTCTTGTAGCTCTAATATTTAAACGTGTTTTCATTTGTTTACATGCAGTTGAATGCAAATGAGCTTCTAAATGAGATGGTGTGATAATCCATTTATCAACACGTGCTTTTGTTGTTCTCTGTATTCGTTTATTTTTGTCTTGTAGGTCTGGCACACACGGATTTTGTTCCTAGGGCCCATGACGACTGGCACAACACAGTTAATAAGAGTTCCATCAGATCAATCGTTATTTTGTGCTCTTCCTTCTCAATGCATCTAAAACGTACGTAATACTTATGAAACAAATGGCTGATGAAATAATTGTATTTAAAACACACGTAGTAAGAGGTGTTTAAATATATTTTTTTCATGTATTTATTTTTGTTTATCCTCTACTGTACTGATGCATGGCACTTACTGTATTAGTACATAAAATAATAATGTCTGTCTTGACAATGAAAAACTGCTGACAATATAAAAATACATTTATATTATTATATTAATATATATATATATATATATATATATATTAGCGTATTGAATATATAAAAATATGCCTAACAAGGTAACTGCCGTGCTCATTCAAGACAATTCCACCAAACTGAACACAATATTCTCACTTCTGTACAAATAATTCACCACATTCATTCACAATCAGACTGATCAGACGTAATAATGTGTACAGTTTTAGTATACAAGTATACAAGTCTTTGAGAAAGGTATTCACAGAACTGTAGTGACAGTCCAGAATAAATTAGGTGAGAAGTCTTTTCTCTGAAGTGTAGTTAAGTCAGTGTATTGCAGGAGAAGGAGAGAGGGCGGAACAGGATGGGTTTAAAACCAACATCACCATCCGCTTAACAATGCAACAGCCCACTAGACCAGATAACACAGCTATCACACACAAGAGGTCGTACTGTGGGGCGGGAGTTAAAGAGCTAACCAATCACAACATAAGCTTACAGCGCTCATTGGTTCTGTGTGCTTGTACTGTTGGTGTGTTATGTAGTGGACATCTGAGTTTATGGCGGTGATGTCATCCATCCGGGTGGAGGTTTGGACTGATGTTGCCGTGATATTTCCATGTTAAGTGGTTTATCCCTGTGTCTAACACCAAACTGAATCATCTCCTCTCGCTGTACCCCTCCTCTTTCTCCAGGGTCTCAGTCACTGGCCTGTGGTCATCTTCACTCTCCATCACATGGTAAAATGCCGTCTTCCCCGACACGTGGAGGAACGCTGTTGCCCAGCATGTCCACACACCAGCAGTGGCCGCGCTGCATGCCCTTGGACGAGCGACACTGGAACACAACAGGAGATTGTTCTCACTTCAGTTATTTGTCGATGTGATGTTGTTTATGTTCTCAACTCTTACAGATCTGTTGAAAGCACCAGCATTGTTGTGTTTTAGATGCTGGGCCGCAGCATTAGATGCTGGGCCGCAGCATTAGATGCTTTGCTGGTGTCCTCACCAGGTGTCTTCAGAGTTCCTTGGCTAACCAGAATCACCAGAAAGATGATGCTGGTTGACGATGGTCTGCTGGTATTTTTACCTGCTCATATACATGCTTCTGTTTTGCTTTTGTTTATAATTTAATATAGAATGTTTCATTACAGATGACGTCAGTATAACAATGTGAGTAGAAATGTTGACATGAAACATGTTTGTGCAAAACCTGATAATTCATGCCGTGGAAATGTGACATTGTGTTGAATGAACATGGTCACAAATGCTTTTATTAGATCTGTGGCTTTAAACTGTTCAGAATCTTATAAACCTCTTTAATACTTCTTTCTAAAAATGGTAAGTTCTTAACTGCTTTGATCTTTTCTGATAAAACACAACACGTTTCAGTGCGATCTTAGGCTTTGGACTGATGTTTTTGGCTTTACCTGTTTTTTCCTGTAGAACCCATGCGTGTCACAGTTGGGGATGTATATGTCGCGGTCAGACTGGAAAATGGTGAGCTCAAGACCCCTCAACACAGAGTTGAGCAGCTTACGACATGGAGCCTACGGAGGGATGTAGCAGAGAATGAGCAGATCCATAAATATGGATTTCATTTCAGTCATTTATTTCAGGTTGCACTAATTAGATGTAATGAGTAAATGAGATGATTTGGTTTGGCAGGTTACAGAATCAGAATTTGATCTCTCATTAACCCAGCTAACAATTAAACAATACAATTAAAACAATAGGAACAGTTAGAATGAGAAGATCTAGGAATGCTTAAAATGTCCAGTTTTCAGCCGACCTGCAGGGTCTAACAGTACAATTACAAACGGTTCCTCTTTTTTCCTTTATTCATACCAGTAAGCTTATTGTAAGACTTTCATGAGCACAATAACATAAATGGAAGAACCAGTAAATGATGACTGACCTTTTCCATGTTACCACTGTGTGAAGGATGTGACCCTGAGACAAAAGCACAACAAATCTGAAATATGACTTTACATTCGATCACATTGAATCTGAATTCACACCGATATGATCGATTGTCTGCTACACTGTATACTGTATTTTATAAATATACATTCACAACTGGAAACACAGCTGAAATATACAGGCGATAGTTCTGCAAAGCATTGACAATCTTGTGTCCCCTTTAGTTGTAGTTACCTAAAGTAAACAGAAGATGGAGACACTTTCTATATGAAATGACAATGACTTCTGTATGTGGGTGACACTGACATACAGTTAATAATTTACATATAGACACACTTGCTGTGTGCAGTTGTACAGGCATACAACTGCACACAGCATCACACAAGCATTCTGTATTTGTGTATAACACTCACACATTCATGTAAATACACATGACAACAAGTGATCTGTTTTACATCCGTGTGTTTACAGTACGTGAATGCCCCGCATCACAGAAATGCTTTTATGCAATGCAGGAACTTTCCCTTCGGCTCCTTACTTCAGTTATAATTCTGTCATGTTACCAATGCTTTTAAATGATCACTGCAGCGCGTTGGCTTGCCAGCGTGTTTGTGGAACCTGAAATGCATGCTTGTGCTGTTTAGCCTTAGAACCAGTAGAGAACCATTCTCTCACCACATGTGCTCACTCGCTCCTGCTGTAAAGCCACAGAGGAAACACTTCCAGACAGAACAGCAGAGCTATCTGCTTCCCGAAGGCTTACCTGTGGGGTAGGGCTTTTCCGTGGGGATCGTTTTACCCTGTTTGGCGCACAAGCCCCGGCCCTGCAGCAGAGCCTGTAGCGGGCTGTGGTCCTGCTGAGGAGGCATGCAGCGAAGGCCCTTAGCACAGCTCCGGGTGTACACCCCGCAGGGTTCCCCCAGTGCCAGGACGTTTGTGCTGGCCGCACCAGCAGGGTCCCTGGATGCCCGACCTGCAGCTGAGACATGCCCGTCTTTGCAGGACAGGCAGTTTTTGTGGGGGCCCAAACGCCCCACCCGGGACCCGAATCCACAGTGAATGAGCAGCGACAGGACGAGCAGCATCAAGTTTAAAGGGAGAGACATCTTTTGTCCGGGTCGCAGGTTTCCACACTCTGTTTTGTCTGTTCTACGTGGCTGGTGTTGTTTCTGGAAATCTGGTTTCTCCTTTCTCTCACTGTTTTCTTTGCTTGCTTTCCAGCTTTGCTTGATGCTCAGACCATGCAGTGGTGAGGCAGCCTGAGGTCCACTGTAATGTCAGAGGATACAAATCAAGAGTGAGTGAGATACAGCAGGCAGTGGCTTTATATATCTGAAAGGCAGTAATAGAATGAGAGAGAGAGAGAGAGAGAGAGAGAGAGCAGTTATGACACCTTCAGGGGCTGGGTCAGAGTGAGAAAGAGAGAGAGAGAGAGAGAGAGAGAGGAAGGTCATGTGGAAGGGGTGTGGAAAGAAAGGGATTTTTTTTCTTTAAGAAGTGATCAAGCACAGCTCCAGCTTTCCCTCAGACCATCACTTTACCCACAAACATCCATTTTGCTCTGAACATTTACTATTTACTCAGGCTACGTAAAGCTCATTAAAAATCCAGTGATGTGTATTTTTCCTGCATCATCTGTGAACATGTTTGATCATTCATTGATCTTTGCCATGGTAACGATGAAGGCGAGGGATTCCATTTCTTCTGTGACTACAGTCAATGTGAAGACTTCCTCATTATGAGTCAGTTTTTTTGGGTTGCCTGTAGATTCAGAAGCGATGTGTTTTATAATGTATTCTTTCGGTGTTAGTAACTTTTCAGATCGTAAACTTAGTTTAACTTAGGTGAACTGATCCAGTAACCGTTTGAACTGCAGCTGGAATGCGGCGTTTTGTTGAAGCAATGCAGCCACGGCAGATTTTGCCACTGGAGAGTTTATTTTGGAGCAGGAATTGTCTGAATAATTGGGGCAGTGTTTTCTCTGGAGTTTACACGAGGCAGTATGTGCCAGCCTCTTATAATGCAATCAATCAACACAGACAGACAGATAAACCTGATCTGCCTGGAAGTTTTCATGAAGTTCTCTGTGTCCTTAACCGACCTGAAAACCATTAATCAATAATTTACGAGTTGACCTCTAGCGTGGAGTTTAAATGATGTGTAAGTTATTCCAGAGTGCTTTTGGAGATTTCTACGTTCCATGCAGCGCCAAATGCGTCTGTGATGGAAAGATACATTAAATGTCAATGAAAATGGCTAAAAGATTACGAAGTAAATTTAATTGTTATATAAAAGTGAATTGAGGTCACACCTGACCACAGACGTCCTGTGAGGAAGTCAATCTGAATATTTCTCTGGATTAAAGCATACAGATATGATACTGTAAACTCAGGAAATCCAGAGCAAGCGTTCTTTGTTATGAGAGCTGTCAACTGGCTGATGTTTTCTTGTTAGAGTTGATCAATCTTGGTGACAGCACAGCCTCGTTCTCTCCACATGTTCTGTGGAGAGAACATTCTCAGAGAACAGAGAATGGCAGACGGATTGGGTCTCCCTCACCCAGATTACACGGTTTCCTCCCTATTGCTGTCTGCAAGTCACCAACCCTCTGTACATCACTCTACATATGTATGTGCTGCCTGTTCAAACTCTCTTCCATTTGTCAGTATGTTCTCTGTTTTTAGGGTTATCTCGCAGATGGGGAATACATCTCGCAGGTTTCCTCTCCACTTAACGTTATGCAGTTGCTATGAGTCATGATTTTACGGCTAAACACATTGTGCCAAATATGTAACCCACTTTTCAGCTGGCTGAGATGGCACATCGCCAGACATTTTAGTGGACTGGAAACATGACCGGACTGGGAATAGAAAATGGAAATAATGGGGTGTTTCAGTGTCAGTGCTCCTAAGAGTTGATGATGCTTAATTCAGTTTTCCCACTGCACAAATAAAGATAAATGACAACGAATGATAAAATAAGTATGCAATGGAAATAAGTATTTCCACAATCACCTCTTTAAATCGAAAGCACATACCACTAATGAGTCTGCGTTCACATAAATACACCAAAAAGCCTTGATTATTTGCAAAACACGACCCAATTGTACATTTTAAAAACACAATCGTTTAATGTACAGATATTTAAAATAACAAAATCAATCTGCGTACGTATTTAAATGACAGCGCTACTACAAGTCACTACGAAGTCTCTCATTGGCTAAGCGCCTGTCAGTCAACTCCGTGACGCCTCTCATTGGTTCGCTACCGTTCGTACGTCATCCAGGAAGAGCTGTTTTCACTTTGCGAAGTTTGTCAGGCAGCTAATGGAGCCGACAAGCGGAATTGAGTACAAGTGCCCTTAAAATGTACCTCTGTTTTAACCTTTGATATATGTAAGGTACGTACATACCCTCACAATATTTAAACACGGTACTCTTAACTAAATATTTAGCGAGTTGGTCATTTTTACATTTTGTTTTGACGAGGCCTCAAGCCAACTATATGTTAGCAAGTTGATTAGCACTGATTCAGATTAATCGCTTATGAAAATTAACGTTTAGAGGCGATAGAATAGTTTGTTTAGATATTAATGATACTTATTGAGTGTCAATGTACATAGACCTTTCTTAGTTAAATGTCAGACTGTACTGTAATAGAAATGACTACAGTAGTAATATTTGTGATCTGTTCATAACTAGTGCACTTACTATACACTGCACGCTTACTTTTGTGTTATTCAAACAGTGATTGACCCACTAATATTGAGAATTGTAATGGTTAGCATAATGTTTGTCATTTTTTGTATTCTTGACTGACAGCTGACACATAATGTAGTTGTCCAGACTCTTTGAGTCCAGGACTGTAACGACTATGACGTTTTGATGTTTGTTTTTCGTGCAAATAAAATATACGCAATATACCCATATAAATAAATAAACCCAGTAAAAATAATATAATAAACAAGGATTGTTTTCTGTTTCTTTTCAGTCTGTTTAAAGTATTTTGCGCTGCATGATGTGAATGTGTCATGTTTAATTGGGATGAAAAAGATGGAATATTAATATTATTTTATATTTTATTTGATATAATATTATATTAATATTATTACTTTAGAAGCTGCCATCAAAAGAGTATCAAAAATATGTGCAGGGATTATAAAATATAGCAGAAAACATAATTAAATTAACCAAAATATTCAATAAACAAATAGGTAAGAGGCAGGGATTGTGTGGACTTAGAAATGGCAGCCATTCCAGTTCTGAAGAGTGTTAGTGCTCTGTCAGTCCGACAAGAGCAAGCACAATTTTAACTAAGTTCTCTTTCTCATGTCCTCAGTCTCAGGTCCTCAGATCGAGATCTTTAAACCTCATATCATCTGTTTCCCACTCCACTTGAGATGGATGACGTTAATTTACACTACAGATTCCTGAACTGGAGACGCAGGATCAGAGAAATCAGGGAAGGTCGTGCTGTTCGTTATAAAGAGCGATGCAAGAGAATGTTGAAGAATGGAGACACGCTGAGGTGTGTTTGTCCCGTGCATAACATGTTCTGTTTATCCACTGTGTTTGGAAGCATCTGGAGTGGAATTCATCTGTTCAACACTGTAGTGAATGAATTATATACACATCTGATTTTCTGCCTTTTAACATGAGTGTGAACAGTCAGATGTGATTTGTGTGTGTGTGTTGAGCAACAGTTCTCAGTTCTGGTTATTCCAGATTAAGTTTTGTATTACTTCCTTGTTGTAGTTACCAGGGAAACTCTGATGAAGTCGGTTGCTATGTAGCTCCACGCCCCTTATCAAAAGGAAGCTGTTACTTCGAGGTAAGCAGCACACCATGTTGTGGAGTTGCTAATCACATCAGAATGTGATTTACATGTGTCTCTTGCTGTAATTCAGTAGTCATAACTGAAAGTTTTATGTAGCGTTTGTGTGTGTGAGATATCAGGTCAAATGTCTCTGTTTTAGCCAGTCTTACATCCCCTGGTCTCTCTCTGAAATGCCCTGTTTATTTTTAGACACAGCAGTTTAAACTGATCTGAGTGACATTTTCACTATTTGTTTCTTCTTTGGAAAGAAAATGATCTTTGATCTCTTCCCATCTTTGAAACAATAAAAAGAATTCTAGCCGAGAGTCCCTATTAAGAATCATCGGTGCTTCTTAAGTCAGTCTGACTCACAGTCGTATTGACCAATAGTATCACTCTGTGTGTCTTTGGAATGTCCATGAGTTATGAGTAATCGCTAAAGAACTCGCTCTTTTTTAATAGACGTTAGATCACCTGACCATGATGCAGCCATCGAGAGAATCCTTCAGATTGTCAAAGTCTGGGATTTTTTTTTGCCTGAGGGGATATGCGTCAGTGCGGCCCTCATGTTTCCTCAGTGTGTATTCACAGGGGTTTGATTTCAGACCCCGTGGACTGGACAGTTAATGCTCCATCACACCCAGGACCGCGACGTTGCACCATCACCGTTTTCCTTGATTCCACATTCAAGCGCTGCGTTGTGATTAACCCCCGTCCTGTTTTCTCAGGGTGCTTGTGTGTGCACGTGCAAGTCAATTTTGTCCTTAGTCAAGTGGAAATTTCTCTATTAGTGTAATTGATTGTTTTTGCTGGAACCCCGTAGTGGAATTTTGTAGCCGCTGGGTTCATGGCACCAGTTCTTTGCTGAAGCTGTGGTGAAAAAACTGAGCGGCCTCAGTGCTCGTACTGCATTCAATTCACCGCAGGAAACGTGGGATCTACAGCAAGCGTTTGTATTTACATAAAGTTCTGGTGATTTTTTTCTTCTAGTCGCTTCTTAAATCGTTGAAAGCAGATCCTCGAAAGAGGCAACGAGGAGAATGAGGAAACATGGGCTCGTCGGAACCAGAGGAGTCCTTTTCTAAGTTTAAAAGTAGTTTTGGCTGAGGGTGCAGAGTTAGGTTTTGTTTGTGTGAGACAACTGGATACATACAGTAGATCTGTGCTTGTCCTCTTCAAGCAAATGATTACAGCCTTTGAGTCGTGTTGCTGGATTCAACATGCCAGTTGAGGATGAGTTTTCAAGTCCTCTGGAACGCGATCAGATTTAGAAGCAGCGTTCCCCGTAAAATGAAAATTGTCAACACAGATTCAGTGGAAACAAACTGACATTGCATCTCGTTATTAACGTCGAATGGCATATTTAAATTAAAAAGTGAAGTTTTTTAATGATTAATGCTGCATTAAACAGCATTGCATTCTTTGCATTCTGTGTGAGAGAATCATTTTTGGGATTAGTAATTGAGAACTAGGGCATAAAAAACTCTTGAAGCGTTTTTTCGGCCAGATTAAAGAATAAGGTTGCCGGCTGCAGACGAGGTATGGCATTGCTGATATTGTGTCAAGCTTTGCATACAAAGGCAAAGTTAAGTGGTAGCTGAAGACATAAAAATTCTTAATAGCAGGTTACCTGACATTCCTATCCAGCGACTCAGTTTACTCATCTTTTGAACCCATGGCGGTGACGCACGTTACCGTTGGCATTGTTTTAGAAGTCCTTAAAAGCCATCCATTACCCATAAGTCATTGCAAAACCAATAGTCAGTTAGCTGCAGGCTGTCGTGCTGCATGTGCACTGTTGTGTGTTCCTGTTCTGATGATGTCTGATGCCTGCAGGTGACCATCATGGATACTGGAGTGAGGGGGACGATCGCTGTCGGCCTGGTTCCTCAGTATTACAAACTGGACCATCAGCCCGGCTGGCTTCCACACTCTATAGCTTACCATGCTGATGATGGGAAGTGAGTGAGAGTTATGTACCTGTACCTGTTAATGGATCTGTAAACAGTTGTTTGTTTTAAAGCACACGAAGGTCAAAGGTCAGGTTGGTTTTAAAGAGTTCACCCAAAAATGAAAATTGATTCATTGTTTACTCGACCACATGTCATTACAAACCTGTTTGACTTTTTTTGCTTCTTAGTAACACAAAAGATGATATTTGTTGGTATGTTGATAACCAGACAACAGGGGCACCCATTGACTTCCATTGTGTGGACACAAAACCACTCAGACATTTCTCAAAATATCCTCCTCTGTGTTCCACAGAACACATATAGGTTTGGAATGACACAAGGGTAAATGATGGAATAAATGTAACTTTTGGGTTAACTATCCCTTTAAACTGTATTTACATAATTTCTCAGGGTTTTTTTATCAAATGTGTTTTGTTTGTTTCTGTTTTGGTGCACAAATGTGAATTGTATTCACTCTCTGAAGTTATGCAGTTATGGGTCAGATAACTGTGTCTCTTGTGTACACAGGTTGTATAATGGCAACCCTGTCGGTCAGCAGTTCGGTCCTAAATGTAACCGTGGTGACCGGATTGGATGTGGTATCTATGCAGACTCTTTAGATGCTGGCCTTGTCACTGTGTTCTTCACCAAAAATGGAAAGGAAGTGAGTCTGCATGTCCCCACACAGCACACATTGTTTTGGCTCTGTGTTCTGAGTCTCTGTGCATTCTCTGTATGCTAGTTGTGTTCAGTGTTAAAGCACAGTCACTTATAAATGTTTCATAAGTTCATATTCAAGATCAAGGATTAGTAAACTTGCTCTCTAATCTTTGCATGTTTCTTACATATTTCTTACATTATATGATAAGTAGTTGCAATTGCATTGAATTTAAACACAGTTTTAGGCCTCAAGCTAAAATAAATCACACCTCTGCCATGTATTAATAGACTTGCTGTGTAGTTAATGTAAACATTATTCTCCATGTATCTGAGCACGCGTCTTATTGCAGTGAATCTATAGCAAAGCTCTGTGTTCTGTTATCCACAGTAATTGTTTTGCATCTCTTGACATTTATGAGCGTATGAGAATCTGTAGCTGTATGAAAGACTGGAGACACACAATGGTCTATTCTTCATGTTTTGAGTAGCTTCTGGTGGAGAGTGTTGTGTTGGAGGGGCTTTCAGCTGGCCAGACGACTCTGAGGTCTGGACATGACACAGACGTCATTTCAAAGAGAGCTTTTTACTCTCTGATATGATGTGCTGTAAAGTGTTGGTTAACCACAACAGATCTTGTAACAGAGCCCTGTGTGTGTGTGTGTGTCTCTGTGTGTGTGTGTGTGTCTGTCTCTCTGTGTGTGTGTGTCTTTCTCTCTGTGTGTGTGTCTTTCTGCGTGTGTGTGTCTCTCTGTGTCTGTGTGTGTGTGTCTCTGTGTGTGTGTGTCTCTGTGTGTCTGTGTGTGTGTCTCTGTCTCTGTGTGTGTGTCTCTGTGTCTGTGTGTGTGTGTGTCTCTCTGTGTCTGTGTGTGTGTGTGTCTCTGTGTGTGTGTCTCTGTGTG
>JAZGTI010014143.1:0-14324 GCA_036877585.1 Botia kubotai
AATAACTAGCTTGTTTACATTAAACATTACATTCTCTTTAAACAAATCAAAGTCTGGACACAGTACATTAAGGAGTGGTGTCACTAAATTCCCAATGTACTCTTAATTTAAAATCATAAGCAGATACTTGAACTCGGATGCAAATCTTACAATACAACACTATATTAACTTAAAAAAATCAAGATTAAATCCATACATGTCAGTCTTAGTAACAATTACATTTCAATTCATATTAATGCGTGCAAAGATTGCCCAACAGGAGAGTGAGGAACACAACATTATGAGAGATGGAGCATTCTTTATAAAAACTATATACAGTATCTGACAAAACAGTAGAACTCACACTCTAGGAGGGAACATTTGACATTACGGTATGAGTAATATCTCAGTTTAGACAATTTCAGAATAAACCATGTCTCAGCACAACACCTTTAAATCAGTAAAGCTGGACATTCACTGTGTGAGGTTTTTGCTAAATTCCAACCCACGAGGGGCGACCACAATTTTGTGCAGTTCAATTTAGTGTAGTTCAAATGTATTTTTTTATATAAAATCCATGTTGAATATTGAAAAAATAATAATGTTACATTCAAATCAATATCTAACAAAATAAATGTACAGATCTCTAAAATAAACAACACCATGAAAAAAGCTCATTTGACTACTTTTTTAACTATCCCAACAATATTTATTCACCTATCACACCGCATTTAACTCATTATTTTTTAATAAATATGTTTAATAAAGAAAGAGACAGCAATTAATAAAAGATCAGCCACATCATCTCAAATTAAGGCTGTAGTTTTTGTCCAGTAGAGGGAGTCACAAGATAAGAATGCATTTTATACCATCGCAGGCCATCAGTATACAAATGCAAAAAACTTGGTTTAAAGAATACATTTGAAATACATTAAAGAAATAAAATTTTCTCGGCGTCAACACATTTCTTGTAAGCTCACACTAGTTTAGAATAAGTGGCATTTGGTTTATCTGCACTGACCACATATCAACATGGTAACACTAAATTTCTCTACTCTTCCAAACATGTCTACTGCAATATTTGTGTGTATGTGTGTGTAGTATTATTATGCTATATCTTAATAAAGTGACTGAAATGGTCAAGCACAATTTCAAAGACTTGTCGAGTTTATATAGAAAGTAGGTCTTATGGCAGCAAAAAGATTTGATCATTTTCATTTAATATTATGTTAACCAGTTTTACACACAGTTCGCTGTATAGGAGTTTATTGTAAAATAATACATAACGAAACTTTTATTTGAAGTAACAATATTGACGTTTAAATTAGGCCTCTGACATTTTTCATTTACAGACCATGTATGTTGTTCCAGCTGTGTGATTGTGGAAATGTTTTTTCAGAAATGGTTTTAAACATGATAATTTAGATGACATTTTAATTTTCGTATGGACTATGAAATTAGTGTTACGTAATACAAAATATCGTTTTGCACGTGCAGTCAAAGGTCTTAAAGCGCCCGAACCGCGAAAATTGCTGCTTGCAGCTATATTTAACATTAAACTTGGGAAATATGTTTGGTGTTGTGCGCTGATAACAATGATGCGGGTACATTGTAAGTCACAGGTATAGTACCACCAAGATGCAACAGGAAGTGTCTCTTAAAACAGACTCTAAATACTGCGCTATTTCTTTTTACAATATTAAGTGCAATGCGCACTGTGCATTGTTTTCAAAGAAGCGTCTTGTTGGTGATGGCGCTGTAGTGCCTGGGCCCGTCATTTACTTATGAAAGTCCTTTTAGTACTGCGCCGCAGGTGTAGTGACGTTAATGTGAATATTTCGCCAAAGTTTTGTTGTACGTTACTGTTACACCCCATCTAAATTGCGAATGTCACAAAACTGTTGTTGTTTTACATATTGTAAATAAACTCAAACACATCGTCGAAGCTCGCTTTTTGTGCGGCTATTTAAGCGTGAGCGCATGCGCACTTGCATTTCCGGTCCGGTTCCTCCGCCATCTTATGACGCCTTTCCATTGTTCATAACTGGAGTCAACCAAGGCGGCATTTTACGTTAGCTCGCATTATAACTCGTTTGGTAGGGAAATAAAAGGACGACGGTACTGGAAAGACGGAGTCACGGGTGGAAATCGAGATCATCTCTGAATATACGCAAGAGAATTTGCTCTCAGGGTTCGGTGTCTTAATTTGATCGGGAAAATATGATGGACGACGAGCAGCCCAAGACCTTGTATGTATATATTCCCATTGTACAACGAAAGACCGACTTAATATCAGCTCAAGTCATTCATAACGTGCTTCTTTAGGAAAACTTTCCGTCCTGTCACTTAAACGATATCCTTTGTAGGAGATCTGTGTTAAAGCCTTGATAGATTGATGCTAGGGAACTACTACCACAAAGCAGACGTGTACATATGGTTTCTTTAACAAAAAAATAGCTTGATGGAATAACAGGTATGGTATTCCATGCTATGTTGGTCGCTCCACACCAGCAAAGTTGTGTTATTTCAAAGCAAGGCGTATCAGTTGTGTAACTGTTCATTTGGATGATTTCAGCAGGCCTTTTGAGGCCGAGGTTGTGTGATTTAGTTCCCATGAGTGATTTAGTTCCCATGTTTTAATGGGCGGGACATACACGAATATTCATAAACTCTGCGGCGGGCGTGACTTCGAAATTTTTTTTAGTCAATTATGTTCAAAGAATTATCAGTGAAACGGAGTATACATCTAAATGGAGATCCATTCGGCTTTAACTCAGTAAAGGAACAATTTATCAAACAAATCGTGATATGAAGAGCAAAGGGACAGTTTACATTCGTTTGTTCATAGTTAAAGCCACGCCCACATGGGGGTTCTCTGAATATTCATATTTGCTTTGCATATTGGAACACTTTTTTTTACAAGAACTGAACATTATCACACCGGAGCAGGGCCGCGCTCTTTTACATACTACTGAGTGCGTTTGCAAAGTTTCCTTGTACTTACTGAAAGCTCATTGTCATTAAGCCAACTGGCCCCACATCCTATAACGTCTACAAAATTTGTGTGATATTCAGAAACCATGCAGTCGCCAACCGGACGATAAGCGCAGTGTGTTTTTTGTGTAAGTGTACACACACCGGCAGCGCGCGTCCTTAGTTGTCCTAGCCGCGAAAAAAACGGCGTGCGTGACGCCGTAATACCACTTGGCCGACCTTACGTCTCATAGCTGGAGCCAGGCCTGGATTGAGCATTGCGAGACAAAGAGTCAGTCTAGTTTTTTAGACTGCTCATAACGTTTTGCTTTTATATATATAAAGCAGGCACATACAATTGACACTATGCTAAGGTGTATTTTTATAGGTTATAAATGCTGTGTGCTTGCACTCTTGCTCTGATTTGTCAGCTCTTTGTTTGAACTTGTGTTCAGAATTACACAATTAATAAAAATAGCCTCTGAGTACACTTATATTGATAAATCCTGTGTTTTGTATATTAGGTGGATCACATACTTAAAGATGGCACAGACTGAAAGTGTTGACACCTATAATTAGTCCACAAATTGTTTTTTTAATAAAAAGTCATTTAATTAATGTTACATACTCGTGTTTGTATGTTAATGTTACATACAATGTTTTCTCTGCAGGTATGTTGGAAACTTATCACGTGATGTAACAGAGGCCCTTATTATGCAGCTCTTCGGTCAGATTGGCCCCTGCAAGAGCTGTAAAATGATTGTCGATGTAAGTATGCTATTTGACTTGCATTACTATCTCAATTTTTATCCCACAAGGTCCACCTTATAGTTTGCTCTAAAACAATTGTAATATCAATGTGCATGAGAATTTTTCAGCCTCTCTGATTCATTTTTTTTTGTACTGTACCCTTAAGACTGTAAATGCTTAGAAATGAGTAACAGGTTAAAAAAAATCTTTGCAAAACCTGTTTTACATGACAGAATGAGAAGACCGTCCACTGTGAAATATGCCACAAATCGTTTAGGGACCTCAGTAAAAATAAACTTAAGCCACTCTCTTTAAACTTTAAAGTTGCTATAGTCTTATTGCTTTCATTTCCCTTTAGATGGCAGGTAACGATCCATACTGCTTCGTAGAGTTCTTTGAGCATAGGCACGCAGCGTCCTCCCTTGCAGCCATGAATGGGCGTAAAATAATGGGTAAGGTAAGCTATCGTATCTACAGGGTGAGTTGGTCTGGGAAGGGAGGGTGGAGAAGGTAACATATAATAAAGTATAATTAACAATTTTACCTGTATCCTGATGTGCATGATGAATTGAGGGAGATTCTGACAGGCTTTTTACATGAGATTCTTACGTGTGTTTATCTCGGTCTATATGAATATCATGGTGGTGGTTTTGTAACCATACCTACCAGGAGATCCATCCCTGTTACAAGGACAAGACCCATCATTTCCCATGGAAGTGAATCCTAAGTGTAGGGCTGCTCGATTATGAGAAAAATCATAATGATTTCAGTCATTGGAATCACAATTATTTTACATGATTACTCATTGACTATGGAAATGTTGCATTTATTGAACAAAACGGTGAACTTTCCTTAAAATAAATGTTCAAATGTATAAGATATCATAGAAAATAAATGTATAGGTACACAAAAATAAGCACAAGAGACACAGATAAGATGAATAAGATCAACAATTTAGCGCACTTCTACAATTTCTTAAAAACAAGTAATAAATAAAATGCATATAACAGAGGAAAAATAAAGATATGTCAAAGCTTGTCCAAAGTAGTATGCACTGGCATCTGTTATTTGGTTGTACCTTACCAAGCTGGATGGATTAGTTGAACTGAAGAGTGAACTGAATTATTAGTTTTTATTATTAGTTGGTCATGGGTCAATCTGTTTAGATGTTTAGAGTTTAGAATTTTACATGGTTAAAAGATTTGTAGTGTTACCAAGTGGTGCAGACTAGTGTTGTCAAAAATATATGAAACAATACCAATACTCATTTCCAGAAGTATCGATACACTGATAGCAGTCTAGCTTTGGTGCTTTCACTCTCCCGTCTCTCTAACAGCGAGTTGACGCACCACATGGACCGCACATTGAACTATTTTGGATTTGAGGCAAAAGACACAAGCATGCCATTATGCAAGTGTTGTTACAAAGCAGTGCTAACACCTTTTACAGTATTTATTAAACTTTGATAACACTAGTTGGTAAAATACAAAGGTACATGTTTAAAGTAACATTTACCTATGATTAATGCATGTATTAGAAGTATTTTTTCATCGTTAATTCATGTTAACAAATTACCATTAACTTAAGCACTTATTGCTTTTTTAAATGTATGACAATCTAAGAGCCTTTGAAACAAGTGTACTACCTCAAGATGTTTTTGTTCATGTAAAATATACCTAATTATCATGTTCTAAACTTGTGATTATATTTATCTTTAAATTAAAGAAAAAAGACTAAAATATTACACCCTTAATGTTTTTCTCTGTGGTATTAAATGGTATCAAATATCGGTATTTTTAAAGGTATCATATCGAAGTTAGAAATTCCAGTATCGTGACAACACTAGTGCAGACACCACCATGTCCGTTTATTCGAGTCCAAACTCTTACCAGACAGTGGAATTGCTTTTACCTCTTTTGTTGACAACATGCTTCTGTGGCAGGTGGGAGAGTTTAGGCTTCAGGAGGTGCGAAAGTGTGCATACTTGTCATTCAGAACACAGGCCATAATAACATACAAAATAGACTGACTAAATTTCTCTCTTTTATTTTTTTGTAATAGTTTCGATTAATTGCACAGCCCTTCCCCAATGTGAGTTTTCAATGCTGTGGAACGGGCAGGAAATGTGACTTGCCCCATCAAGCATCCTTTTAATGGTTCATTAAAGAATGTTTTTGCCTATTCAGATAAGTATTCAGGAGAGTAAAGTGTGAGCAATGTCGTCAGGTCTCCCTCTTTTCAACTGTACAATCGGACACATTTTGTAAAAAGAGTGATGTATTGATAGCTAAATGGAAAGCAGCATCTTAAGGGGGCCTATATAATTTCTAATCCTTGTTTAAATTTTTTCTGTTCTGCCTTCTCGGTGCCTCTCTGTCCTAGGAGGTAAAAGTCAACTGGGCTACCTCACCAAGCAGCCAGAAAAAAGACACAAGCAGTGAGTTGTCTTTTGTACTTATAATTGATGTATTTCTATACACAATAATGTATTGTAGGAATTTAATCAACATTGTGCTGACTATTTCCTTAAAACTAATGGAAAACAAGTTCATAATTTGAGGAAGTTTAATACAAGAAAGAATTAATCACCTGTGTTAACTCTATGCATAGCTGTCTGCTACTAATTCCAATATGGCAAAATGTTGGCTGAATAATTTTTGATCAGTATATTGCTCTCTTTCTAATTTATACACCTTAAATATCCTAAGATAGACAGGAATTTCAGTGTACATCTTATTGCTATACTCGTGCTAGTGGTGTGTTCTGATCATTTAACTGAGTCTGGTATTCTTCAGATCACTTTCACGTCTTTGTTGGAGACCTCAGCCCAGAAATCACCACTGAGGACATCAGAGCTGCCTTTGCACCCTTTGGGAGGATATCGTAAGTGAAACAGCATGATACATGTTCAATAAAGGTTTATTTAAAAAGGTATTCATTAAAATAACATCCAATCGTGCTTCTTGCATGGATAGGACACGAGTATATTTCACTGATTCATTCATTTAAATTATGCGGCACACTGATGAACATTTTGCTCTTGTTTTACAGCGATGCCCGTGTAGTAAAAGACATAGCAACAGGAAAGTCCAAAGGGTATGGATTTGTTTCATTCTTCAACAAATGGGTGAGTCATAATCCCAACTTCAAGAAATGCAGGTCCTTAACTAAGAGACGGTTTGAGTTTCTGCTGTAATTTGAAATCCAAGAAGCCTCTGGCCTTGAACTGATGTTCTTGCACTGGTTTTGGCAGGATGCGGAAAATGCCATCCAACAGATGGGAGGCCAGTGGTTGGGTGGTCGGCAGATAAGGACTAACTGGGCCACAAGAAAACCCCCAGCACCAAAAGCCACCTATGAAAGTGAGTGCTAATTCATCACAGGTTGTATTAATGCTAGTTTTCTGCTGTAGGAAACCATGTAGTTTTATGTGCTATCCTGAAACCCACCCTGCCCTGTTGATTTAGTTTGTAGGTTAAGAAAATTTAAATTGGTGTTCCTGTAGCTTAACTGGTAAGGCATTGTGTTAGCAGCGCAAAGGTTGGGGGTTTAACCAGGGAACACATACTGATGACTGTATAACTTGAATGTACTATAAATCGCTTTTGATAAAAGAGTTTGCCAAATGTATAAATGTAAATTTACTTAACCACATGTCTAAAGTAGAAATGTGGCTGAATGTTCACAGTGCTCTTTTTACTATGGGGACTAGGATTTAAAATTCCCAAAATGACAAAAGGAAACAGTACTTGTGATTTCTGTGCTAAAGTGCATTAAGTGTTTAGATCCCCTTTACTTTTGTATTATTGCTAATTAATTTAATATATTTTGTATAATTGCTTATATTAATTTTGTTATTTTGCTAATTGATACTACAGTTGCTTTATAATGACATAATTGAAATAGAAATAATGACAAAGTGAAAATAATTTTAGAAATGTACGTGAATGAATGTAATAATGTAAATTTTGACATTTATATAAGCATTCAGACTCTATACTCAGTACTTAGTTAAAGCACCTTTAGCCGCAATTACAGCCGAGTCTGTTTGGGTATGACACAACAAGCTTTACACCTGGATTGTTTTTTTTTTTTGTCGCCATTCTTCTTTGCAAATCAAGTTGGATGGGGACCTGTCAGTGGACAGACATTTTCAAGTCTCTCCAAAGATGTTTGATAGCGTTCAGGTCAGGGCTCTTATGGGCCACTGTAGGACAGATGAACCCTGTGAATAGTAATTTACTAATTTTGCGGCTAATTCATTAGAAAGAAATAACCATGTGATTAAATTTGGTGAAATTTTGAAATTGTAATTGTACTTCATTACTTCATGAGTTTCCACACTGTTTCGCAGTGTCTTCAAGCTAAGCGTTTGTTATTGTTTTGAATATTGTCTGAAATCTTGTTTCATGGAAGAAGGTCAAAAGGGTTCGGAATGGCGTGAGGATGTGTACTTTACTTTTGTATGTAAACTTTGAGAGGGCGATCAGAATTAATAAGCATTTCTTTGTGACTCTTATAGCAGCGAATACCAAGCACCTGTCGTTTGATGAGGTAGTGAATCAGTCCAGCCCCAGCAATTGCACTGTATACTGTGGTGGGGTCAGTATTGGCCTTACAGGTGAGCTTTTTCACAATTTATTTTCTAAATTTTGTGACATTAAAATTCTGCAAAGGACTATCCGGGTTACAAATTCTGTAAATTCTGATGGAAAAACATTTTCCTCTTTTTCTGCTAAAGAACAACTCATGCGACAGACCTTCTCTCCTTTTGGCCAAATAATGGAAGTTCGAGTGTTCCCAGACAAAGGCTACTCATTTGTAAGGTATGCAAATTTACCCAGGTTTATATTTGACGCGTCAGTATGAGCGGATTGGTGCGTGCTGCGAAAATGACATAATTGTAAAGGCGTTGAGTACACAACACTCGGGTGTTGCGCATGTTTTTTTTTTCTTTTGTTGCACATTTTCATGTGGCTCTGCATCTGTAAATTACTGCCCTCAAGGCAATTCTGGGTGAACAGGCATCTGCAGCATCTCTGATTAATTTATGCAAAGCAATGCATAGACTCTCTGTTTGACACTTAAACAAGATATGGAAAATTGACTAGTTAAAACGAGACTCGTCAGAGCTCAGCAGAGGCTCATGTTGTGAAGCCAGGTGAAGTATAAACAATATGAAGCTCAGATGTGTACAGGGTGTAATAGCAGAGGCTGATTGAGAAACTTTTCATTTCTGCAGGTTCAACTCCCATGAAAGTGCGGCTCATGCAATAGTATCTGTTAATGGCACATCTGTAGAGGGTCACATAGTAAAATGTTACTGGGGTAAGGAGACCACAGACATGGTGGGACCCATGCACCAGGTGCAGGTACCTCAGGTGAGCAGTATAATTTCATTCTATGTTCTGTTCTGTACAGAGTTTAGACATATAAAATGCTGAAAGTGCTAGTTGGACGGCTTTAAGAAATCAATTGAACATGCATTAATTTTAATAAATGTAACATTCACTATTTGGTTTTAATTTTAAAGCAAAACAAAGTTGGCTTTGCTGCACAGCCATATGGTCAGTGGGGACAGTGGTACGGCAACGCGCAACAAATTAGCCAGTATGTTCCTAACGGCTGGCAGGTACCTTCTTATAGTGTGTATGGACAAGCCTGGAACCAACAAGGCTTCAAGTAAGTCATACATGTTTCTGTTATCCTTCACTAACAACTAGACTGTAAAATGGCTGCTTTTAACTGCCAGACTTGGCTGCTTTTAACTGCCCCTTTTCAAACCCAACCCTACAAATCATTAAGTGCAAAAATCTGCAAGTAAAATGTTGTTCTTGAACTCTTTTGTCTATAAACGTAATCTTGGTTTTCTATAAGTACTTTTGTTATAGGACGATTAAATATATTAACAACTTACCAACAAACTTTGCACAATATTATGTAACTACATTTTCTAAAGAAAATGTGAGTGGTGCAAAACCCGGGCCAGAATATTTTAACAATAACATGATGCCAACATGTTTAAACATAATTCTAACGTGTTTTAGCATGATGCTAGGATGATGTTTATATGAATCATGTTGACATGTTTTAGCATGATTTTACTACGTTTTAGCATGACTTAGTATAATGTTAACATGACTTAGCATGATACTAGTGTGATTCAGCAAGACTTAACATGACACTTGCATAACTCTAGTATGATTTAGCATGATAGTAACATGTAACATGATAGATATGCTGAAATACGGCTTATTTATGATGTTATGCAGTGCTCTAAATGGCTGCTAAGGCTTGGGCTAGGATATTTTATACCTAAAGCCCACTGACACAAAACAAATAAGCCCACCCACGTCTTTACAATGTTCTAATGCAGAGTCATGCTTGGGGCAAGGTACGTACTGAAGTTTTGTTTAGAAAAACTATGTATTTTGTTTTAAATTCTTTTCTACCTGATTTGTATATCCCTGTAGTGTGTTGGTGTCAGTGCTTCGTAAAGTCTTGCTGTAAAACCACTTGCTGTAACCAGCATCACCCAAATAATAACTGGTGTTTCTTCCCTCGTAACTGACAGTTGCTTTGTTTGTAGTCATTTACAGGCTGGCACTGGGTGGCCCGGTGTTGGTGCAGTGAGTAACGGAGGTGTGGTGGAGCCGGCACAGGGTGTCAACGGGACTGTGTTAGCCAACCAGACCAGCATGGGCACTGCAGGATACCACACACACTGATGGAGCAATGGACAACTCTAGAACTCCACTGCACCTGCAGCAGGGATTTACACACAACCTCCCCCATTAAGAAGCCTGGTTTGGGGAGGGTTTTGGTGGACAATGTCAAATCTTTCTTGTCATTGCGGGTCCTGAGTTGGATTAAACACACCCTGATACACAAAAATATATTCAGACACATTAACGCGCACTCACATAAACCCGAGACTTCGGCCTGGTGTCTGACTGACTCAGTTGGAGAAAACTATGCCATTTGTAACTCAAAGTACTATAAATGAATAAAATCAACAATAACTGCAACTTTTCCATTTGGCTTTTTTGATTTGTTAGAACGATTTCAGCTGCTGGATTTGTAAAATAAGCTTGCCTTTTCTTTTTTGGACTTTTTAAAAGCAAAATTGTGTAAAATGTCAATTTTGTTTGTTTATAAATGAATAAAATGTTGTATTTTTAATTAGACATTCAGTTTCTCAAATTAAACCAATTGCAGGGATGACTGCCGCATTTTTTTTTCTTTAAAGGCAGATGGATATTGCACAATATTAATACGTTTTCACAAAATTTGATGTTACGCAAATTTTAGGTGTTTTTAATTGTTTTGCATTCCACTATATTTTGAGGGCTTACGAGTACAGTATAACTGTTCTGTAAATAAACAACTATGTTCAACTGTTGGGATGCCAAGAAAACTCCGATGTTGGTTAGGGTTGCTTGCTTGCTTCTTTTGTAGGTAGGTTGGTGGGAGCAGGGGAAGGGGGTTGGGCTTCATCTAAACTATACTTAGGCATTAGCAGCTCTGTTAAATGCTGGTCCATGTGGGTTTTAAGGATTCTTCCAGAGAGCTCATGGAAGAACTTGCTGCATTCTAATGCAGCTCAAAGATCCTGTCCTTTTAGATTTACAAGAAGTTTGTGTATAATACCTAAATACTGACTTTTTAAAAACCTTTTTGAAGTATTTAGTATTGAGACAAGAAGCCTGAATGGATGAGAATTTTGCACTGTTGCCCATTGGGGTTTTAATGGATGAGAACAATTGTGTTGCCTTATTTTGAGTTGATTTTATTTGAATAAACCGATGATCATAAAACAGGCAGTGCCTAATAATAATAATCTGAGACTTTGTTTTGGGGCTTTTTTAAATAATGTTCATCCTACTATAATGTGTTTTTGCTTTGTCCCATTAAAATGCAGATGAAAAACAATGTTTCTGTTTCTCATTTATTGTCCTTGAACTGGGTTTTCATGTATGGATTGTCAATCACATTCGTTGTAATAAGAATATTAGGGTCTAGAGCTGAAGCAAAAATAATGATTAAACTGAGATATTAATTTGGAAAACAGAATTAAACAATGTTCAATTAAAACCAACTTTTTTTCCCACAAGCATTTATGCTTTTGACTAATATAGAACCTCAATTATACTTATGTAAAGATATCACCACTTGTATAATAAATGTTCTTGTGTAATTCTAAAAGGCATTTATTTGTGTAACATGGTTGCTAAACGACAAATCCCAAAGTAAAAAAAAACACCTAAAACAGTGGAAAATAATTTATCAAGTATTTTAATGAGCTGCTTAAGAGACTTCTGTGGGGCTATTGACTTCAGTTCCCAGAATGCTTTTTATTGGTTACCATTTGTCCAATCAGGAGGCTCGTTACAGTCGAAGCAGAGTCTGTATGTAAGGAGGAATGGCGACGGCTACTGAAGATCGGAACTGAAATTCAGCACAAGATCTGACCACTCAGCGCTGAAGAGGTTGGCGCATCTCTCATCATCATACATTTACGGCATTCATTCATCATGCAGTACGCAATGAACGTACAATGGAAAATATTCTCGAAGTGAATTTAGTGTTTTTTAATCTTATACTACATTGCTGTTATAAGAGCCACCACCATTTCACTTTTACGCCACAGATCAGTTTTACAGGTGAAGTCAGAAGTGTCTTCTGACAAGAATTTAAAAACGGGGTTTAAATAAATTTTGAGTTAATTTTAATGTGTTTTATCTTGGTTATTTACTTTAACGTGTTTGCATGTACATGTAAATGAATTAAAACTATACCTATATTTATTATATTATTAATCTGAGTTTTGTATCATTGTTTTTCTTTTTTTGTCATTGTATAGGCTAACATAAGTAGTTAGAAGCAGTAAGAGATTACACTAACAAAACAAGTACCCTGGTACTACCATAGTTTTTGGACATGGTTAGAACTATGGCACCATAGTTTTTTACATAGGAGTACCAATACCATGGTACATGAATATGGTAATTGTTCACTGTTTTGGTATATATACAATACAATGGTGTTACTAACAAATACAATTACTGTACTTTAAATAAGGGTAAAGCACAGCATTCAGTGTTTGCTTAGGGCTTCCCCTGGCTGCTAAACAAATTGTCCTGTGTCACTTTTTATCCTAGTGTATGTCATAACAAAACAATGGATGGCCGTTTGGTAAACTCTGGAATACAGCTGACAGCTCAGACAGTAGTTTCTTCTGTCAGTCAAACTTCCGGTAACTTGTCTGGGAAACTTCGTGACAAACGGAAGACTCCTGCTTTCCTGTCTAACTTAGGCAAGGCTACTTTAAGAGGTATCCGCAAGTGCCCTCAGTGCGGTGTCTACAATGGCACCCGAGGCCTCAGCTGCAAGAACAAAGCTTGTGGAACCATCTTCAGGGATAAAGCCCATGGGACGGGGTGTTTAAAGAAAGGGGGGCCTGAAGTGGTTCGAGTTGTGATGGATGGTGGAGGCGGCAGGGCCAGGGGGCCTCAGGTGTTCTCAGTTCGTCAATGGGGTCGTGGCTCTGAACAGCGAGGCTTTGTTGAGTTAGTCCTCACGGATACAGCCATTACTACAGCTGATGGAACGCTGCTGACCCATGTCAATCTCGGCCGCTGTTACATGCCCTCATGCCAGCAGAACGAAAGTGAGTCTGCAACTGAAAGTGGCCAACAGCAGGTGTCGCAATCACCCAGAAGTCCTTGCACCCATGTGAAGCAAGCGATGGAGTGTCACACCCAAGCGACACCACTGCCACTTAAAAGCTCTGTGCTGGAGGCCCTAGTGGCCACTTCCCAGGCTAAAGAAGAGTTGTGGAGGCTAGCGACCGAGACACCTGGGCCCCTAGTGCAGCGGGTCTCCAAGGGGACCCTGGTAGTGAAATGCCAGCCGGGTGATGCCCATCCTCTGGGACTACTGCATCTGATGGTTGGCTTGTCTGGAGCTAAAGAGAAGAGTGAGGGTTCGGTTCCCTTTCGCTGTGCATGTCACGCTCCCTGTGGCAAGGGGGCGTTAGGGGCGAGGAGTGTGGATCATCCTAACCTTAAGGAAAAGAAAAAATCCGATCATCACAGTTTTCCTGAACGTTGCCTGCACTTCTATGCTTGCGTTTGTGCCTTCACAAGTGATGAGAAGCTGGCTTCTGAGTTTTCAGCCTTCCTGAACTACAACTTGTATGGTAGGATCACCATTATTGTTGTCTGCATCTGAAAACATTCTAACCTCACTAAAGTACCTGATTTGAAATGCTTAACATAGGCAGCCACTATGTGCACCACACATTTGGAGCTTCTTACATGATGCGCCAATTAACATTATGTTGCTAAACTAACAGCATTAATCCAATTTTGGATAATTTATTGATAGTTTTAAGTTGTTAAGTTATTGAATTGTATTGAATAATATTTAACAGCATTTTGTGTGTGTGTTCAGGGGCACAGGAGAGGACAGATGCCAAAGTGCTCAGTATATCTGAATCTCAGCAGCCCCCCATGTCTCATCGTCCCAAGAGACTCAAACTCTTGGAGTCCTCCACTGGTAAGCCTAAGCCAATTGGCAGGCCCACATGGAAACTGTAGCCCACTAAACAGCTGTTATTC
>JAZGTI010014144.1:0-14324 GCA_036877585.1 Botia kubotai
GTGAACCCTCACCGGAGTATTGATTCTGTCATCCGAACTACAATTCCCATGAGCCCTTGTCTGCCGACCTGACCCGGAAGAAGCACCTGGCGATCGTTTACTCTAGCGTTTATAAACTGCACGTTTGCTAGTGATCGTTGCGAAGTCTTGTTTGTCACTGGTAACATTTCTGAGCGTTTTCCCTGTGATCTTCTATTTGCCGTTTTGTGTTTGACCCTGCCTGTTCTGAGTTTTGTGATTCTTGCTGCCTGCCCTTTGGATTTGTCTGTTTAACGTTTACGATTGATATCTGCCTGCCCCGACCTTTTTGCCTGTTTTTGGATTACGTTTTGTTTTGCCGCCTGCCTATGACCTTTGCCTGTTTTCGTTTACGACTCTGCCTTGTTATCTATTTAATAAATATTTTGCAAATGGATCCGCACGCCTCAGACCCGTCTTTACACCAACAAACATTTTACAGTATTTATAGTAACTACATAATTTTATGTGTTTTCTGCCATTTCATTGTTTTGTTGAAGTCAACAGAAAACCACAGTCAGGCAATCTGATGCCAGAAGCCCAAACACACAAAGATTATTTCTATGTAATCTGATTATGAAAGCATGGGTCGCTATCGTTGGTAGACTTATGTAGACATATTTTAAGAAAAAAGCACTTTAAGTAGTAAGTGAAATAACAAAAAATTATACCAGTCACAACCAGTAGACTGCTGATTTTCCACAGTCGTGATGCAGCCGAACTCATGAAGGGCCTTTAAAATTCTCTCATTACAACCTGATTAACTCGGATCATTTCCTGTAGAGTCACAATAATTAGTGCTTATGTGCAAGGAATAACAATTAAAGATCATACCACACAAAACCACACGAGTATGAGTAAGAGAACTGCAAACGAGCGAGAGAAAGGGAGAGAGAGAGAGCATTATATTGTGAAGCAGGGCATTGTGTTAACTGTCTTTTCAGTCTTTCAGAGCAGTGAAACAAATAAAAAGTTTTTCTTTGATATTACAGGTACATTATAACTGACGGGTGAGTCAGCAGCATTTTAAGACATTACAGCTTCCCTAAACAGATTATAATCCAGTTTCAGTTTCTTCCTCAACACGTGAAGTTTAGTGTGTATATGTCCAGTTGATTTTAAAGGAGTTTTTGAAGAATGCAGTGAATGAAAACAGCCCATGTTTCTACAGCAGCAACAGACAATCTAATTAAAGAGGTGCTGTAATTGACCTCAATGTGAACAACTCAACACTGTCTTCATTCAGTGTGTTCATGAGTTTTGGGCAGCAACACGGGGACGTTCCATCATGGATATTGTCTTTCCAGTCCACCGAGAGAATGAAGTCAATGCAGGGTGATGCACAGGTCACTGAATCACAGCCCACTGTAAGCCATGACAACAGAGACAGTCTCATCTGATGACTTGTGAACAATTGTTATACCAACAGGATTTGAAGAACAGGAATCCCTGAGAATTCTTCCGCAGTGATTTAACATGTGCTGTTGCAGAGAGAAAGATTCAGTGCAGAGCTGAAGGGACGACAGAAAGTTCTTCTCCTCGTCCATCTCATACTGTCTGTCAGTGTTTTTTACATGGCTCTCTGAAATACTTGATTCTTATATTGTATAGTGATAGTGCAGTCAAATATTTGTGTATAATGACTAAAAACTGGGGCTAGTTGTTACAGGGAAGTTGTTACAGCAGCTGCAAGAATAACGTTTGTGCCAAACAGCACAAAGGTGTTTTTTTCTAGCAACAGTTTTGTAATCTGGTTTTAAAAGCACGTACATTTGGATGTAACAGCGTCATATTTTGTAGTAGCCTTTGGCTAAACAAATAAACATGATAAAATCACACAGAGATACATCAAGGCATAAGTGAACTCTATAATAATTTTAACGGGACAAATGATAAAAATTTTAAATTACAATTTGCAGTTCTTTAATTATTACTTTAATAATATAAGACTATAAGACTTAATAATATATGCTTATGGACTATTTTGTCAAAAATAAATCTAGCCAAAGAAATACTCATTGGAGTAGCGTACAATGTGACACTAACGACAGTGGAAGTGACTTCCATCAACTGTGGTCGCTGGGGGGCGTTTTCTGACCAAAAAACCCGGATAATTTGTATCTGTTTCTGACTGAATTCTTACGCTATACAGCTTCACATGCAGTGAGGGTCCGCAATCCAGAGCAGATTCTCACCTGCAGCTAAACGCCTTTTTAAGACCAAGAGACACACAGACCAGCTGGACGCAGGCGGGTCATCATCTACATAGGAGAACGCTCATTAACGCTCATTATCATATATAAACTGTACACCGAGGGCGGATCTGTTTAAAACCTCTTTGAAACATTATTCTGACATTTCCTCTGCACAAATTAAACACGTGACCTGTAAGGTTTGTTGCTGGAAGATGCTGACGTGTTAATAATTCTGTCTGTGTATATATGTACAAGCAAATCTATAAATATTATCTATAAAACATTCATTAGCGCTCGTGTGCTCTCTCTCTCTCTCTCTCTCTCTCCCCGTGTCTTCTGCGCGGCGGATCACGCTGGGATCACTGGAACACTTTAACCGGGAACGGCTGGAAACGCGTTTCAGGATTAATCTCTGCTGGAGTTTCTCCTCTTCTTGGAGTTTCTCGGGCTCTTTGAAACGCTCCGGGCTCATGTGCTGTTGTCGCTGCTTTTTGTTCGGTGTCGGACGCTGATCTTTGAGTTTGGATGTTACCGTGATCTTGTGCTGCTCCACACCTTCCCAAATGACCGAGAAAGGAATAACCGGGAGACTTTGCTCTCCGTCCCGAGCCCCCGAGGGCGACCGTCGGGTAAAGTTTTAACGGCAGGGATGATGATTCATCTTCCGTGAGGTTTGCGTTATTTATTATTGGTTATTCATTTAGCAGGGCGAGGAAAAGCACAGTGCTTCCCAACCCAACGACGAGCTCCTTTTGGAATGACCGTGTTGTGGATTTATTCCTGAACATGAAGACGTTTGTTGTTAAAGGTAAGTCAACAGTGTTTTACACAGTTTTGTATATTTATCACGTTGAGTGCTGTTTAGATTGTGTTAGATTGTGCATTGTTTTACGTATTCGTAAAACGAACGCGTGCGTTTTAATTACGAAGCTGTCTACACCGCAAGTGCGACGCTTCCCTCATAATAACAACGCGCTCTAGTTTGTCGCGTCGCAGTGGGTTCTAGTTCATTTATATCCTACTGAGACCAGAGCGTTGAGGCTGGACGTCAGACTGTGCTCTGTCCCGTCCGCTAATACATACATACTCGCACGCATTAGTGAAGAGAAGCGGAGGGCGGGTTGCGTTGCTGTTATTAGCGTGTAACTCATTTCGCAGCTATTCTATGTAGTTGTTGAATTAATTGGAAGGAATATATCGCGTTGGCGTGTTGTCTTACTGAACGCGCTGTCCACCGTCCTGAACAACACATAACGATTTAGACTCAGAGCTGAGCGTCCTTACTGCATTATCCCCCGTGTAATTATACATCAACAGTAAGTAGTGGACGTGTACAGTGTTTATTCAGCTGCGGTAACTGTGGGCTTTGCGCTCCACCCTGACAGCAGTGAGTAAATGTGTAAGACCTTCTCTGTGCCTCATCCAACACACCCGAGATGCTTTACAATGATGAAGACAGTTTCACACACACTGTGTATCCCTGACCCTTCCTTCTTGCTGAGCGAATCTGACTATCTCCCAAATACATACAGAGAGCGAGAGAGAGAGAGAAAGAGAGAGAGANGGGGGGGGGGGAGTTGTAAGATGTCTTAATTTTTCTGCTGTGTTTTGTATTGTTTGGATGATAAATGACATGGTTTAGTTTGCTCTGGACACAGTGTTGATTGGGGACAGTCCCCTGGAAAAGCTTGGTGTCCTGATTCATTTCCCTGACTCGGTTTTGTGCCCTTCAAAGAGTTCTTAAGTGCATACCACTGATTACATAAAGCGTACACTCTCTCCTGATAAAGCAGGTTGGAAGTGTTTTCATATACTTAAATGAAAATAAGTCAGAAAAACTGGCAATGAAAAAAAGAGATTCTTTTATAAACAGTGTTCTGAAGAAATGATTGTCATGATGGTGTTGACATTCATCAAACATTCACTAATTTCTGCAGTTCATGAAGGATTAACTGTGTTAAGCACAAAAAAACTTTCTTTTGTTGATAATTCCAGTCAGAGGTGTGCAATCTATTTTTAATTTGTTCAGACTTCATTCTGTATTAAGATAATAGTTTAAAAATGATTCAACAGAATCATTTGGACAGAAATTTCATCCATTCAAAATCAAATCAACTAATGACACAATTAATATTTGCACAGATAAAACCTCCATGCTTTCTTTCTAACATTGATTGACATTTAGTCCTTTTAAGTCTCTGTGTATTTTTAAAGGTTTAAATTAAAACTCAATGTATACTCTGCCTCACAGGCACAGAATCTTCAATCAGGAAATGATACATAGATTCAGATTTAAACCTGTTACCATAAACTCTCCTATAGAGTGGAAATGACTGAAGCTAATGTCTGCTGAGGTTTCCTCTCACATCCATCATCACCACAACATCCATATTTACACACACAGCTAACAAGTCATTCCACACTAGTCTCCTGTTATCAGCCCAATGATGAGGGTTATCAGAATCCAGGGCACAGAGACCCCAGCTCTGTCTGAGGGCTCATCTTCTGTGAGAACTTTGTTATACAAACTCATCTGATACTTGCAGAAGATGAAGAATCAAGCTAGCTGTGGACTTCATGTTCAAGGTCTAGAAGCAGCAGATGTCTGACTAGAATGTTATGTCTTTTTTAATGTAGTGTGACTACATGACTTATATATATTTAATTTTTTTAAAAAAGTACAAAAAGTGCAAAACATTTGCTTTTTAAAATTTAAATTGAGTTTTTTTTAAAGTATATGTTTTTAAAACATTCATTGTGTCGCAAATGTGATGAAACGAACTGCAAAAAATAATATTTGTTTTTAAACAGATTTCCCTATTAAAACTCCCCTATCTGTGATTGGCTGTCTTAACAGATTGTCCCGCCCTCAACTCACATCATTGCTTAACCTGATGCCTCATAAAAAACAGCCGCAGAGCTGACAGGTTTAAACTTTTATTGGGAACCATCTATATATGAATAACCTACTTACAGGCTTTGCTTATTAGGGAAACGAATAAGAATCATCTTTAAGAACGAAAAATACATCATCTTGAATTATCACAGAAATATTTTCTAACTTATCAGAGACAGTTGAGAACAAACCGGCTATCTTACCGAACGCAGCTGTGAGTTTCTCATGTGTATTTTGGGAAAGAGAAGCTATCAGAAAGTTCTCCATGTTTCTGTCAGATAACATTCAGCTACCATTAGACTGGCTGCTAACAAAAAACAAATCCAGCTTCTGAACTGCCGTGTTGACAGGCCATTATCAGAGAGATCAGGTCTAATTACTATAGTGTAAACCAGATGTAAGTGTAAACCAGGTTTACTCAGAGATGCAGAGACCCCACCTACAACAAATCACTCTGAGTTTAGAGGAGAGAGAGAAACAAACAGATTGTGTGTGTTTGCAGAACCCCAACAACATGAAAAATCACAAATGAGATTCTCCTTAATATCAACTGAACTGTTTCTTGAGATTAAATGAAACTTTAGCTTGTGCATCTCAAAGTCCTTCAGTGTTCCTCCTCTGAGCAGTGTCTTGAGCGAGAGATTGAGAAACACATACCGTAACTCAGAACGGCTGTACATTACTGTAGCTTTGTTTAATACACATGATGTGACTGTACTGTGTCTTTTCCGGAATGTAGGAACCAGAATATGGAGTATATAAGATGGCTGTACACATCGTGGGCTTCAAACAGTCAAATCTGTATGTGTCTGATGTTGTGTTATGCAACACTGGTGGATTTCAGTTTTGAAATGAATAAATAATTCTATTGGATCAGTGTGAAGTTCTGCAGACTGCAGACGTGCTGAGACACTCTGTCTGTTAAACTCTCTAAATGAACCAGATGCAATGCTGTAGGTGAGTTAATCTCATATATAAATCCATCAGACAAACTGTTCACTGACAGCCCAAACTAAGTGACCTTTAATTCTTGCAATCGGTTAGTAACACGTAAAGATATGATTGAATTGAATGTTATTTTTTATATAATAATCCTGGCAGACATGCTCTGAGATATGAAATGGCATGCACTGAAGCAAACTTCAACATACTGGAACAAACCACATAACTTGTCTTCTTAACATGGATGACCAGTTTAAATTCTAAACAACTGCCATTGTGATTTCTCAGACGTTTAACAGCACAGATCCAGTAGTGAAATCTCCCAGCATCATCTCTTAGAAATCAGCACAGATAGACAGCGAACCATGTGACCCTGGACTCACTGACAGAAGTTCTTTACAAAATGGATTTCTGCTTCTGCTCTGAATAATGTCTCTTAAAACAAACAGGATTAGAGAAGCATGATATTTGTACATTCTGTTATTTATGTCAAAATACAATTTATTTGGGCAATAATCTATTCGTTTTTGCTTGGAGAAACAATTAAGATCAGGGTGTCTGTAAGACTTGTATAATCATGTACATAAGAAAAATGCAAATATCTCAGATTGTTTATTCTACTGTAATGAACACAAATGAAGACTTTTGCTGATGTCTTCTGAGAACTTTCTCATTTCTTTAGGAGAAACATCTGAGATGGAGTCTTAAACGAAACATGAATGTACGAACACAGTTAAGACCACAACCATGTTTTCTTACCTATGAACCGGAAACTAGGAGAATTAAACTTTTGCCCAGAGATTGTAAAGACAGTACAAAGAAACTATTGATCTGGATCACATAGAGGTAAAGCTATCAAACACAGTATCATTTTACATGGAAAATCACTGCTGTTAAACTGGTTCTTGTTGGGATCTGATATTGATTCCTTTTGTGGGAACTGGTATTGCTGAGCAACAGAGAGAATTGCAGCAGAAATAAAAGTCTATGAAGTACAACATCTATTTTAAATGATTCTTTCTTTGGGGAAAATACATCTGTGTTTAGAAGTGGGACTAAAAGTTCTCCAACGTTTCTTTAAGAGAAATGGCTTTTTCAGAATGATTCTGGAACAACAACAAAATACTGTAATTCTATTTACACTCCTTATTAAAATTTCAGAAGTGCAAGCATAGCTCCTCTTAGATGGTTTTCTCAACTGAGAAAAGAAAAATCAATGAGGATGAATAGAAAACGAATCACAGACAGACAGACAGACAGACAGAGAGACAGATGTCTGGCTAGACAGAGTAACAAAGACACAAAGTGAATCACTGATACACCCACAGGAGAAACCCTATATTGCAAAGACAAGGCAATGCTGGTAAAGTGTACAACACGCTGTGTGAAGAGAAGAAAAACACATGATATTTCATCAGAAGATTAGTTTAAAACCAGCTATACATTTACACCAGGAGTCAGACCTGCACAGGGAATGATATTTAGACTGGCATCAGTCTGCTTTGAGAGGTGATGATTAAATGATTTCTCTTACAGTGTCAAGCACAATTAAAGCACTGATGATCTTACCAGAACAAATGATGTCTTTGTTTTGGGGTATTTTTTTGTGCTGTACACAAAGTGAACAGTGTGTAAGAGGAATGAATGATGAATCTGGTGCTGATGTTTCTGTGGCGTCTATTGTAGATTTATTAGTGCAGACACAAGACAGAGAGAAAATCAAACTCTGAAACAACTTCTCTACAACACAGAGCCAGACAGATGTTTCTACACCCTTAGATTCCTTCCTAAATCCTCTTTATTACGCACACATTCACAAGCGTACACACACTCTCACTAAGCAAAAACAGCAGATAACTACAGCAAGAAACATCACCTAGACTTTTGGTAATTAGGAGACTTGATCCACCTAAGAGATGAGAACTGCAATTGCTCAGCTTTTCTCAAACTCGAATGCACTCAAAAACAGCTTGATAAACCACAGCTTTCAAATCCACTGCAGGCCAAGCAGAAGTTAAATCCGACAGAAAATCCAACGTATTTACTTCCTAAATACAAATTCTTCTTGTTATTGCGCATGACTCATCATTCTGTTATATTCCAAAGAAAAAATGTGTATAATCTTCCTTGAAAATGTTACAAGTTGCTCTGCCTCTAAAACAACCTCGCTTTGCTGGTCACTCGTAATCTATTGGTTTTAGATATATGTGTAATTTGTAATGTAAGAAAAATGTTCCACTAATGTAACCGCAAAAACGTTTTTAATGACTTTGAGAACATTAACCAATGTTCTGTGAACGTTCCCTGTTAGCTGGGTTGTCGGAGATGTGTGTGTGACTGTATCAAAGGCAGTAACTTACAGGGCTGGGCTGCCTGTGTACAAGCAGATTATTGTTGCATAGATATCAGAACATACCAAATGAAATGTGACCAGCGTCTCTCTGGAGGAGCGTTATAATAATGTTATCGCCAATCACTCATGTCTCTCTAGAGGAGGGAAGAGCAGGATAGAAGCTCTCTCTCTTGGCATTAGTTCAGTGTTATAGATTTTCTAACAGTGGGTGACATCATTTGTCCACACCTCACAAAATAAAACTAGACCAATCACAGATTAGCACCCTAGCAGTCAATTGTAATGTACAGGTCAGAATTTGGCTTTGTTTGTACGTTATCTCTTAGACACCTCGTCCTCTAAACTGACGTGACAAAAAATGGACGCAAGTGTCAGTTTAATTTGTTGTTTAATCGTTCTGTTTCCTGGAAACACGCTTTTGCTAATCAACGAGAGAAGAGGAGACATGCAAACTGCCAGCATCTCATTTTCTAGGTGTGAACAATCTGCTGTTGTTATTGAAATTACAATTGTTTTACAATGAATGTATTTATTGTCATAATCTCTCACACTCTGTTTGTTAGTTGTCCAATGAAACACTTTTTCCATCCAGCGAGCTGTGACACTATTAACTGACATACTGTGGCTGGATATCAAAGACATAAAGAATCAAAACGTTTAAATTCATGCAGGACAGCTCAGCTTACCACAGAACCACAACCCTAAAGAGGGCCTGGCCCATCTGAGAAACACATGAACACCATACACCCACACAAAGACAGACAGACAGACAGACAGACAGCTCAAAGCCTCAGGAGTTTGAATATTCCTGCTGCTCTATGTCTTGTTAAGGAATGATGTGTGTGTTTCTGGGGATCTTCAGAGAGATGCTCCAGGCTTATACACCCACACAAAGACAGACAGACAGACAGACAGACAGATGATGATGTGTGTGTTTCTGGGGGTCTTCAGAGAGATGCTCCAGGCTTATACACCCACACAAAGACAGACAGACAGACAGACAGACAGACAGATGATGATGTGTGTGTTTCTGGGGATCTTCAGAGAGATGCTCCAGGCTTATACACCCACACAAAGACAGACAGACAGACAGACAGACAGATGATGATGTGTGTGTTTCTGGGGATCTTCAGAGAGATGCTCCAGGCTTTACTTCCTTTTGAATCTGGTTCAAATATCTCACAGCCATGAAAAGCAACAGAGCATCAGACGATAAAGCATCCAGCGGGAAGATGAGGAAGTACAGGAGAGATGGATGAATTAAAGCAGGTAGGCAGAGAGGGAGAGAAGGGCAAAGAAACACAAGAGGGAGGGAAAACACCCACACCCAAAGCTCTGTGCTTTGCATCCTGACGAGGCAAAATCTGCTCATCCAGTATTTCACTCGGGGGGGAAAGAGGAAATCTACAGCCAATTCACGTCATCTTGACATGCAGCTGAATCCCTTTTTTCTCCTGTGTAAACTCAAGTCTGAAATTAAAACTAAAAATACACCCAGAGAAAACAGGTGGAGGACAGGCGGCCCGCCGTGTGCAGAGAGCAAGTGTTATTTACTGATGTCTGCTGTTCCAGTCAGTGAGAGCTGCAGGTAAGATTCAGTGCTGGACATCTGTGTCCTCATAAACCACATATTCAAACACACACACAAACACACTTGGGACTATCCCCAAAACGTTAAGCTAATTATTGTAACTGTACCTTTTAGATTTTAATTAAGACAAGATTGGACTCATTAAGTAGAGCACAAATGATTATCACCACCCAAAAAATCACAAAACTGAAAAATACTGTGCCTTAATCATGGTATAATGTCAGAACCATGATGCACTACTGTATTATCACAGTAAAAACCTGAGAAATCATGATATTCCTAATTAATTTAACACAGCATAAAACAATGACATATATGCATTACTGATGATCTACTTAACTAAGAGCACAAGCATACTGACACTACAACACATGAAAAAAAAAAAAATCATTGATCAAAGACGCACAATCAAGTCTGTTGTCAGGCTTTTAAATGTTTGTTTGCCATTTCTCAGCAAAATAATATCCGTTTGTAGCTGCAGTAGAGCTCTGATTTACTTCTACAGAGTTTCAAATCTTTGTTTATCCATCAGACAACACAATTATACAAGCAAAACAGGGTCACTGTAAAAGAGGAAACATTTCAGTGTTTCTGCTTACTAAAGAGAACAAAGTTGACATTTTAGCTTACTACAATAAAATGTCCCAGCACATTAGATACACACCAGCACTCCGTTTTCTGGAGGACGTACAGTACAGTACAGTACAGTACAGTACAGTACAGTACAGTATATCCAGCATTAGCTGAGACTGTACATCAGGGTTCAGGGTTTGGACTGGTGTGATGCACTGAATTCTAAGTGATCATTTTTCAGTTGTTGTGGATTGGCCTTTCTTTGGTGCAGTGGTTGGATAGGTAGGTAGCTAACCGGGAGTATTCTTAAAATGTTGGCTAACATTATTATCAAAAAACATTCTTGCAGTACTGTTAGTTAAACTAGTAATAAAATCAAAACTAGTTGATGATTGGAGGTTAAAGTGTCATCAGCTATGTAAACTATGTTTATTTCCAGCTACATTCTGGTATATTCTGGCCTCTTTGACTGACAGAGGGAGAGAATCAAGTCCTAATTGTTTTTTTTTTTGCATTCTCCTGAAAGTTATGTGACACTAACAAACACTCCTTTAAACAGTATGACAATGTGTTCCTCTTAGACAGAATATGATTGGAAACTGTTTGTCTATGGTTTCTCTAATCAGAGCCAATCAGGTTCTTCAGCAGCGTTCTTCCTGTGACCAATCACTGCACTGCTCTAGCAAAGCTTCCTGTGTCTCAGTCCTGACCTTTTCTCTCTGCACACTCCCTCAGTTTAAAAGTGTGAAAGAACTGGATGTACATTATTCATTCCTGATGAGAAATTCCGAGGGAAACAGTGGCGACATCTGATGTAAAAACATCACACAGTATGCTAGCAGAAAACACGTGTGAAATATTTCACACGTCTGACAGCTGAAAGTAACACAGGAGTCAGGCACAACTGAGAGAGGGGTAAATGTTGTTCTACCGGACAACAAGAGACAGAAAACATGCCTGTACTGTTTTATTTTATAACACAGTTGAACAAATCAGAGCCTAAAGGTTCTGGAGGACAAAACACTGTGTGCAGGATGTGCAGAACAGCTTCATTCTGATACAGCTTTCATCATCACTTTGCCTGGTTTGCAGGGTTGGACTAAACTAGTGTGTCAGGTACATTTATTTAATGATGTGTGTTAATAAAAGAGTCTGATGGCAGATATTAGCTGTATGTTTGTTAGCAGGTGAGATGTCAACACATAATCATGTGTTTACAAACAGTTATGATCACAGATCTCCGTCCATGTTCTCTTCCAGACTCCACTTGTATATATATATAACTGTATAATAGTGTTTGTTCTGCCATGGCTTAAAGACAATGTGTTTTTCAGATAAAAATCATTTCAATTATTAAACTATTCAACAACTATTAAAATTAAACTCACCTATAGAAATGACATTTAAATCAGACATCTGTCTTAACGCTCCTACATTCACGATGAAGCACGTCTGATAACTGTCAATTTGTTACGAAACATTTGTTATGGCCCAATAATCAGCATAATAAAACCACTGATATTTACAATGTTGCTTCATTTTAAATCAGAAGCAAAATCATTGTAAATGTAAATGTAAGGGGGTGTTTAGACTTGACTTGACCTGATTTATTCTCATGCATCTCTCTCTCTCCCTCTCTCTCTCTTTCTCTGTTTTGTTAACTTGTGTCTATGCAAGGAAACACATGTAAATCCCTGTTGTACATCAGCACGCACCTGCAGCACAGCACAACAATTGAGTCTGTTTATCAGCACACTGGTCTCGGTAGCAAATTATCCACAGTGACGCATGTATGTGGATCAGAGCCTGACCTCGTAATCTAACTGAAACCCATAGAAGAGCATGTCATTTTACAAGAAGTAGAATGTTTTTACAGTGTAATGCAAGTTCTCTCAGGAGCTCTACAGCATTCAAAGAATTGACACCAGTAAGAAAATAGCTGTTTGTCTTGGAATAGTCTGTGATTTCTCTCTTCATGTTTATTACAGGTAACTGATGGTGATTTTCATCATCTCACTGGATGAATCTGTTTGAACAGTAGTTTTCTAAAGCCTGTCCTCATGACAATCACCTGCATTGTCACTCATTGATACACTATAACCCTTGCAGAATATTCTGACCTTCAGCTGAAGCAATCTGTCCCAGCAGAGATGCTGAGATATCAGCAGCAGGAATCACGGAGGGAATCTCAGCCTTTGTTTACTGTTTCATTGAATCATAATGAGGAGGAGAACGAGGGCAAGAGAGCACGATGATAACTAAAGCTTCTATTAAATTATCCATGATCAAAAATTAGTCACATTACTCAAAGATTCCAAGCGTTTTTTGTCATATGCACAGTGAGGAAACCAGTTTCCCTGTGCAATGAAATTCTGACTTTGCTGTCCACAGTGAATGCCAGGACAGTTATATAGACTAAAGTAGAGAAAATATAAAATAAACATTTAAAAAATATAATAAGGCACACATAATAATAAACTCTGAAATATAGAATAAACGTGCAAATTGAAGGATAAATAGCAGCGATTTGACTTGAAGTCATGTGCATGTGAATATGAAAATAAGATGCATATAAATAGAGATGTTGGTAGTGAAATCGGTTTATTCAGCTACCTGTTTAAAAGTCTTATGGCTGAGGGTAAGAAAGAGTCCCTCAGTCTTGTGGTCCTGCATTTCACACTCCTGTACCTCCGTCCTGAGGGGAGGAGTGTGAACAGTCCATGTTGTGGGTGGGGTCTGAAGGATGGAGGCAGCTCTCCTGTGGGTTATGATGACAGAGAATCGAAAAAACATTTCCCGTCACACCTAATTACAGAAGTAAGCCCAACCTAAACCTTGTTCAGACAGCATCTTAAGCACATCACTGAAGCACTCATTCCCCTTTATATCTCTTCAAAAAACATTTAGAACGGAACTCATTTGTGTTGTATTTTCAGACAAATCTTTTTTATTTTTTATTATATCAGGAAACACGATGCAAAAAGGAAATTAACAACTAGCAGCCTTTATTTCTGAATTACTCAGATATTCACCGGTTTGAGAAATCAGCCACAGTAAAACTACCTGCTAAATTTCACTCTCTGAAAGTTTAAGATATAAACTTCTTGTAAAATAAATGATTATCAGAGTGTTAAACTGCAGGTTACCTTTACATACATTTTATTACGCATGTTAAAATGAACACTGATCTGTCAGGTACTTACGCATTAGCTGATTTGTGTTCATGCTTCAAGTTATGGCTCGCAGCTTTAAATGAAAGAAGATAAACAGACCAAATCTGTGTAACGATTGAATAATGACAGAATTTTCTTTTAAGTCTGTTAAGTCTTTTTTGTTAAAAAAAAAAGTCTTTTTTTAAACTCCCGTGGCACTGAAAACTTTTCTAGTTTGCAGTTTGCTTTAGAAATGCCACAGAAAGTGTCATCACAAACAGGCACTTGATTCTGGCCTTCTTCCTGAACAATCATCTCCCTCACCGATTCGTCTAGCTGATATATTGCTCCCCTTATCTGACCGTCACACGGCCTGCACCTCTGTTTCACTGTCACAGCTCAGACAAACCTACAGCTTTATCAGCATCATTCACCACACACATGACCTTCACGAGAGAAGTGTGAGTGATCCAGTGAAACTCCTCTGTTTCACTGTCACAGCTCAGATAAACCTACAGCTTTATCAGCATCATTCACCACACACATGACCTTCACAAGAGAAGTGTGTGTGATCCAGTGAAACTCCTCTGTTTCACTGTCACAG